>CM039139.1:29106309-29189709 GCA_022036555.1 Microstegium vimineum | reverse complement strand
GCTATTTGTTGAAAAAAGATCAATTTTCATGAAAGGCAACCCTCGATGTGAGATATCTTTTTATTCGAGGTTTTTTTTTGAAAGTGATGTAAGGGTATGCAAGAAAATTTTCCATAGAACCCGGATTTTGCAAAGCTTTTTCCTGGAGAAAGTTTAGCATCTCACGTTGTTGGTATACATTTTAAGCCCTAGCGATTTTGGCCCCGGGTGATTTTTTATTGAAGTGATTGTTTGAGATATTCATTTGCTACAAGATGGAATTCTCTCAAGGGGAGTTTTTGGGGAATATGATCCAAATTTAAACATATCTTGTGGGGGACGCCTGGGGGCCCGGGGTTGGGTTATGTTTATTGGGGATTTGTTTCCCCGTGTTGGACTGCAGTCGCCCGCCTAAAAAAATCTTGTAAGCCGCAGGGAAGAGCTGCGACTCATTGTTTCCCCTCTTTTAAAAACCTCCTATAAGTGAATCCCGGTTGGCCCCCTGGTTTTTCCCGCAAGATTTTCCACAAAAAAACTGTGTCTCGTGTGCGTCTTGTTTGAAATTCCCAACAGTTTCTGAAAAAAAAACCCGGATAAGCAGTAAATAGGAGCAGGCATTCAAAGCTAAAACTGCAGCGTTTTTCTTTTATTAAGTAGAGGTGCAAAAAATGGCTATGGGGATATGTCAACCCTAAAACCCAGAGTAAAGAATCGACCTTGTTCTGCCAAAAACTTGTATTGAAAAATTTTCAAATATTTCTTCTCTAAAAAACCAAATGTATATTCAGCCTGATTTCCCCAATTGGAAAAATTAAAGACCCCACCAATATTAGAATTGGGGACGATACAAGAACAAGAAATACCAATAAAACCCAAAAAATAAACCTTAAAAACCCCCTTTTTGCTGAACAAAAATTAAAGTGGGAAAAAAACCCCCATTGGATCACGGTGCAGGAGTTTCTGCACAAATCAATAAAATCGGACAAAAACCCAGCTTAAATTCGGAGGAATTAAATCTTGGGCCGGATATTTTCTGAAGTTTGTTTTAAGAAAAAAAAATGGAAACAACTTGTTTGACGTCACAGTACCATTGGCTATGCATTTGGTTGTTACCAAGAGCAAAAAAACCGAAAGCGACCCCCGGTAATGGCAGCTTCCCGTGATAGTGAAAAAAATACGCCAACACCCCCCAAAAAATTGACGCAAAGCTTTTAAATAGGTTAAATTCCATTTAATTAAAGCCTCAAATTTAAAAAGGGGGAAAGAGCCAAACCTTTGCATCATGGGTTCTCTTGCCAAATTTCTGGTCCATATAATATGGCGACCCACACGATGTGGCAGCTAAATTTTCATGCACCAGTGACCTAAAATCACTCCAAAAATTAATTTCACAACACATTGCAAAATTACAACAAGTTCAGGAAAATCCCAGTACTCAGAAAAGCAGGCTTTCTGACTATAAAAGACAGTATGAACATGACATATATCACTGTGGATTGAATTGAAAAGGATAACAACGATAAATAACCTGATGAAATCTCACCTGGCAAAACCCAAAGTCCCAATTTCAACACGATGGCATAAACCTTGGTTGATAGGAAGAAGGGTTCTGCGAGTTTCACACTTGATCAGTATTAAAACAAATAATGTATCTCAGAAACATAAGACACAATCAACTATAGTTCCCGAAAACAATGAACAGTGAAGAGTACAATTTGTACTCATGTACTTTCAGTAAATGTCTGGTCTTCCACATTAGATGGAACCGGAAATCAACTGGGGACTAGCACATTTAATTAAATTTAAGTGGCTATTTATAAAACGTGTAAACGCCTTTTTGGACTCCACACGGTCAAACCCCCGGTTTCACAAAACCCACAATCATCCATCTCAGGCAGTAGTAGTACCAAAAACTATCCATCCCAGGTGTAATAGTACCACCAATCAAGGTAGTCAGGAGCAACATTAGAATCTCCAACCAACCACGAAAACTGAATTGAAGTAATTAAAGTAAGACCTGTGGTTTGAGGTCCCGGTGCACGATGTTCCTCCCCCTCAGCACCTTCACCCTTCCGCTACACATCCAAAACAATAGAGAACGTCAAAAGCATATCCAAATAATAACTTTTTTTCTCGATAATAATAAAAATAAATCCCTGTTAAGGCAGTACCGAGCTGCCGCATCAAGTCCTTGGTTACGGCCCCGGCAGCCGGCCGTCTTGTGCAGAAACGCATCGAGGTCGCCTCCGTCCCAGTACTCCCGCACCAGGTACACGTCTTCTTCGTCTGCGGCGGAAAAAAGCACGCGGTAAACACAGAACACACTCGTGTCAAATCGCTAATTAAGGCAGCTGCTATTCAGTTCGATCGCGATTGGAACTTGGAAAAGGGGCGAGGGGCAGCAGCACAGCAGGCAGCGTACGTCGATGGTGTCGAGGAGGCGGAGGATGTTGGGGTGGGCGATGCTCCTTTGGATCTCCCTCTCCTGCAGGATGCGGTCGTGGAGGTGCTTGTCGACGCGGCGGCGGTCGATCGCCTTGACCCCCCCACGCGCGCGCCGGTGCGGCGGTGCGCGGCGCGGTACACTCGGCGAACGAGCCCTCCCCACTACCCTCTGCAGCTTGTACTCCCCCGACCCCCCCGCTCCTCCCTTTCCTCCTCCTCGTCCATCGCCTCCCCCGAGCTCGCAGTCAGTCGGTCTCCGCGCCGGCGAGTAGTTTTGGGGGCTGCGGGCTCCTGCGTTCAGTTGCAACGTGCACGGGCGGTTTTGGATTTGGATTAGGGGCCCGCGCCGGGTCGGGTCCGCAGATTTGAGGCGGTGAATTTGTCCCGAGTTATCTGCTCCGGTCCCGCACGTCAGCCACCAGCAGCAGATTGTTTCCCTGATATCTCTTCGCGCAAAACCACTGCGATTTAAGGTGACCGTCACACTGACGAGCGGGACGCGCGTTCTTCGGGCCCAGATGCCAGTGTTAGCGTGGGACCGGTACAGGGTTTCTACGTATATTTTTGTATTTATTACTGGGTGCCGGACACGGACTGGGCCCGTGCTGGGGAGCCGGTGTGGGCCTGGGAGTCCTTTCCGAAGCTTTTCGCACGAAGTCTTCTGCGGAGGGGTTTCGTGTGGGACAAGTTGCTGCCTCCGCGTCGGTACCCTGCTGACGCGACAGGTTCGGCGCGAGACGCGGCGGTGTCGGACGACGGTGCGCGGTGCGAGCCGGTCGAGGCCGGTGCGGGGAGTCGGGCTCGCGCGGAACAGAAAGAGATGCTTGGGCCGTCAAAAAGGTGGGTGCTGGGACACCGGATCCTGGTTTATCTTTTGTGGTTGACATTTGTTGTAGTAAGTACCCTTTCCCCCCTATGGATTCGGATGGGAAAAGTGCATCAGCTCATTGTATTTTCTTTTCAAGCTTCACTCGGGCGTGTTTGATTTGAAGACAAGCATGGATATATATTAGCTCTTTGGTTAGATAGATAGAACAAGTTGTTTTTTCTGTTGGTTGGATAGATGAGTATGGATAGAACGAGAATAGTTGACTAATTATATTTATTATTTAAAAATTATAACAATTAATTTATACACCAATAAACATGCACTTACACTAATTTTGCTACTATAATCATTAATTAAAATTAAAATATGTTAATTAGCACCACTACTACCTTAATTATCACAAAAAATGTGCCAATCAACATATTAGCACTTATCTAAACTAATTTTGTCATCATAGTTACTAATTAATAATAGAACATACTAATAATTTTTAATTTATTTACTAATAACAATGATAATAAAACATGGATAAGCTTATCCGCCAAAATTTTGATGGTCACCGTATCCAGCATCTAGTAGAAATATTACTTGTTGTGAATATCCTTGTCCAGCCAATTATCCAACCAAACACCATCAATCCATGGATGGTGTTATCCCATCTATGGAAATCCACCCAACCAAAACCCTCACTTATCTATTACATACCTTAATTACAATAACACAAGACAACTTAGATATGTAGATATCAGATCTCTCACATTTTTCAAACACAAATCATACTTACTAATAATGATAATGATAATGATTATGTATATTCATTAGCACCCCCCTACAATAAAATCGTCTTGCAACAATATAGGAGTAGGGAGGAAATCGTTTACTCATGGAATTCATCTTTAACACGAATACATTACTACTTCCTTACCACATAATAAAACACAAAGCCTCTCAGGGTCTCCACACGTCCCTCTCAGGGTCTAACGCAAATGCAATGGGTGCGCAATGGATGTGAAGTGTTTGGTTCCCATCGCACATAGGAACACGACTAGTGTTCCGTTCCTTGACTACTGTTTTTAAATACAACCCCTACACTGCACTTACTTTAATCACATTATCCCCACCATAATTAAGTAGAATCAAAGATGTCTTCTATTCTATAATACTACACGTACACAACTTTAAATTATATAGAAAAACAACAAAAAAACACATGCCCTACAATATCTGTGTCCTTTTTAGATGCATGCATAGATTGTTGAGAAATTAACACAAAATGAATAAATAGTTGATTTTTTTTAAAAAAAAACGGAGCTTAAGAAACTTTCAGCTGTCCTAGTACCTCTTTGACTCTTTTGTGTTTTGTTACGTTGCATTCCGAATGAGGGAATTCTTAAAAGAAAAGGACTAAATATGATTTTTTTTGCTTTCGTTTTTTTATATAAGTTTGGACACCGAATGTGCGACTCGCGGAAGCCAATGCTAATGTCAACTTGCCTTGGTCGACTGTGAATGGAATGTTCCCTGGCATTTTATGGACAACATATTCCCTTGCATTGGCAATGAGATTTGGGCCTCTTCCATCGATGATACTTCCTCCGCCTAGTAGAAAATGTATAGTACCGAGTTAGTAAATCATAGGTTTGATTAACTTTAATATTATTAATATAAAACATCAACATTTATGACTACAATAGCAAACTGAGCATGTCTTACGTGAATAAAAGTTTCTCGTGAAGAATATGTTTGCTACAATAGAGAATAGTCCAGGTCTTTGAATTGATGTAGTAGGTGGGTTTTTATATATCTTTTTAATGTTTATCCATCATGTTATAGGAGTAATATGATGATGCCCTTAATTTTTAAAATATCTCGGATCAACTTTTCAGAGATTTTTATATGGATGGATATAATAGGAGGCTTGTGCATTTTATTTGTTCAGGGTCAGCGTGCGTGTCTTTTGCGTGGCGTTCTTTGATGTCGGGTCATGCAGTCAATCTGAGGCTATAGGACCGATGGTTGGTGTTGGGCGCGAGACACGTGACCCGAGCCGAGCTGCTGTGTAGCAGAGCAACCATGATACTGTACAGGATTCCCGGTCAGAGGATCCCCTGTCGGGGTGCCCATAAATATCTCCTCCTATCACGCTTGACTGCTTGTCATAGACCAAGGGCAGGGCAGGCAGGAAGCTCTCACTCACATGCACCGCCCTTCATTTCAAATTATAAGCCTCTCTCGGATAGTCTCAAATTTAACTATTTTTTTTAAAAAAAATAAAAATATTTATAACAAATAAGTATATTATGAAAATATAATTGATTGAAATTAAATATTAACATTTTTTTAATATATAGTTAAAGTTGTTTCATAAGTAAACAAAAACACCCAACGTGTTGAGACAAAAGAGAGTCCTCGTAAGTTTGGGGAGTTATGTAGCAGATTATTATCCGGGGAGAGCGTTCAGCTTTTGCTCGCTGTCAAGTGTCAATGCACTCGCTGTCAAGTGTCAATGCACTCGCTGTCCGCCTCATATGCTCCGGCTAAAATATTTTGTTCGATTTTTGAAAGGAGCGTCTGTTCTATCTGTTGAACGAACATGGACTACACGTCTTATTTTTATTCTTTTTTCCTCAAAATGCAAGTGCTGCGTTAGGAACAAGTTTTAAGAGCAATTTTTTTACTGATTTTATTATTCTTTAAAATATTTTTTTAAAAAATATACTAAAGTACTTTAACAAACCTATAAACCAAGAGCCCGGATGACTAATAAGATAGGTAACTACAAAATATAGAGCAAATAAGATAGACGAAAAGATACTAAATTTTAAAAGTTATTTAGAGAGTGTTTTGGTGACTTTTTTTTAAATAACTAAATTTACTTTTTTAAAAAAATTAACTAATCTCTTAGAGATGCTCTAAGTGGGTGTAAATCTAAAACTATAGTCCTATACCTATAGGAGAACATACGGTGGAAACCATACCAGGCCTTGTTTAGATTAAAAAAAATTACCCACGTAAAGTACTGTTGTGTTTCGTTTGTATTTAATAATTATTCTTCAGTTATAGAGTAAATAGATTTAAAAGATTCATCTTGTAAATTACAGATAAACTGTAGAGTTGTTTTTATCTATATTTAATGCTTCATACATACGTCCGAAAATTTAGTGGTGCAAGGAAGCCATATCTATGTGCACAAACAAACAAACACGATCCCCGCTCAACATGCTTGTCTGGACCGGGCAAGCAACACGCGAGAGGGATATGTGGAGCCGTGGTCAACGCAAATACGATCGGTAATGCTCCATTACTCACGTCCGGACAAAACAACCGACGAACGCCTCACCCCCTGACGCACACGCGCCCCGAGTCCTGACGTGGTCTGACCCCCACTCCTTATCCCGCCCGTGACTCCCCACCACGACTCCCATCTGTGACTCTTCGTCCTTATCTGTTCGTGTTGGGGACACTCGAGAGCGCTGACTCCATCTCCGGTTTTGAGCGTGAGCACTGCCGCCATGAGCGCGTCGGGGGTTGAGCTGCTCGAGAGCAACCCAGCCGGCTGCTGCCCTGCGCGCCCTCACCTACCATCGCCGGGCCGCTGCCTTCGCGCCTTGCTTAGGCCTAGCGCTCGTCACCGAGAGAGGCTGTGCGGCCATGCCGACCGCTGCCCTGCGCCTCCGCCATGAGCTCCGATGCTGAGCTGCTCGAGAAGCACCCAGGCGGCAGTAGCCCTACATGCCCTTGGCTACTCTGCCGGCCTCTTCCTTCGTGCCTCGCTTAGGCCTAGCTCGTCACCGTGCCAGGCTGCGCACGTGGCCACCAAATGCCGGCCACTGCCGTGCGCATCTGCCTAGGCCTTATGCTCGTCATCGAGCCTGGCTATGCGTGTCGTGGTGTGGGCCACACATCCGTCGATCCTCTCTTTCTTTCATGTTGCAACCGATAAATTTTGATGTTTCAATAACCTTGTTTTGATGTTGCAACAAGTAATGATTCTTTGTTGCATTAGTCTTTCGTCGGCCCCCTCTTTCTTTCATGTTGCAACCGACAAAATTTGATGTTTCAGTAACCTTGTTTGATGTTGCAACAAGTAATGATTCTTTGTTGCATTAGTCCTTTTTCTGATATTGCATTTCACATTACAGTATCTTTTTGCTGATGTTGCAACAAGTAATATTCTTTTGTTGCATTAGTTTTTTTTCTAATGTTGCATCTGGGTGTTGTAGTAATCTTTGTTCCATGTTGCAATAGCTTTTGTTCTCATATTGCAACAAGCAATCTTTTCTGATGTTGCATCTTGTAATGTTCCGCGAGTAGATGCTGGTGCGGGCTGGAGCTGGTGCGGCGGGGCCGGGATGGAGTGGACGCCGACGCCGGTGGAGCTGGGGTGGTAGTCCTACTCGTTCGCCATCATGTCGAAGAGGGTGGGGAATGGGGTTGTTGAGCGGCTGGAGCGGCGGCTGGAGCGCGTCTTGTCGAGCGGCGACGGCAGGGGACATGGGGTTGAGCAGCCCCGCGTTGAGCGCAGAGTTGAATTGGTGTAGCTGGAGGGGTAGGACTGCGCGTAGGAGGGCTGGGACGGAGTGGCGTAGGAGGAGGCCGCGGAGGAGGAGCTGGCGGGCGGCTGGTCCTGGGGTGCACGGCGGTGCGGGCCGGGAAGGAGGAGGAGGAGGAAGATGGGCGTGGCCGCCGAGAGCCTGGGGCGTGCAGCACCAGGAAGTGGAGAGGTCGAGGGGAACACGATGAGATGAGATTGTTATTTTAATTAGACATCCCCGATGCGCATTGGGTGGCTCCTGCTATTTTAATTAGACAGCCCTGTGGCGGTGTCCGGACGCGTGGTCGCGCTGAACGTCCGGGTGCTATTGGCGCCCAAATACGATTATGCGCTCGTTTACCCGGCGGCTATTTGCTGATGCATCCAATTCATTCGTGCAGTCTGGATTAAAAAAAGGTACAACATAGTTCTCGTCTACGTGTGTTAGTTGAAAAGACACCGACCAATATACACGAAAGCGATGGTTATATATGGTGGTTCACGGGTATATATGGATTCCCGCAGGTGGAGGATCGACATAAAACCTGGTCTCTGATGAGGGAGCTGCATGGGCACAAGCACTCAGCGTGGCTATGCGCAGGGGACTTTAATGAGATCATGTTTCAACATGAGAAGGAGGGAGGGGCTCTCAAGCCACAGGCCAAATGGAGAGATTTCAGGAAGCCTTGCTGGATTGTGATTTAGAAGATTTGGGGTAAGATGGAGATATATTTACATGGTGGAATCACCAACAAGAGATACGAGGTTATGTTCGGGAAAGGCTAGACCGTGGAGTTGCAAATGAAGAATGGAGAACGAAATTTCCCTTTTTTTCTGTACTCAACGGTGATCCGCACAGCTCTGATCACAGACCGGTGATCATATCCACAGAGGAGAGGGAACGTGGTAGACCTTGCGGGGCAAAGCCTTTCTACTTTGAGGCTGGTTGGCTAGAGGAGGAAAGGTGCGAGCAGGTGGTGAAGGAAGGTTGGGAGTAGGGGGAAGATAGGGGTTTAGATAGAGTTGATCAGTTGGTTGAGAAAGTGGCGGGAGACTTGTCGAGGTGGAGTACAATTGAGTTGGGAGGCCTAGAGAAGAGGAGGAACAAACTAAAAAAAGATCTCGAACGATGCAGGCGTAGTCCACTCTCAGGAGGTGGGGTTATGAGAGAAGTCAGGCTGAGCCATGAGTTGGATAGAGTAGAGGAGCAGGTGGATCTATTTTTGAGGCAACGAGCGCATACACGATGGCTAGAGAAGGGAGACAGGAAAACCTCTTTTTTCCATGCAGCTTGTTCGGAGAGGAAAAGGAGAAATAGAATAGGTCCTCTGAAAAATGGCGTGGGGGGTTGGGTGGAAGAGGAAGTATAGAAGCAAGACTTTATTATTAACCATTTTATGCAGCTCTTCACATCGAATGTCATGGGTGATGTTCAACAACTAATCGATGTTGTACAAAACCGTGTGACCCCGGAGATGAATGCCAGTCTGGTGGCTGACTTTACAGAAGGAGAAATCAAGAGTGCTTTGGATAGTATTGGTGATTTGAAAGCACCCGGACCTGATGGAATGGTAGTTGTGTTCTATAAAAAGTTCTGGAATATAGTGGCTGCAAAAGTCACAGATGAGGTGATGAATTTCTGAGAGGAGGAAGCATGCCGAAAGTCCCTCGACCAGATAAGGTGACTGACCTCAGACCAATTAGTCTTTGTAATGTACTATACAAAATTATCTCAAAAGTACTAGCAAACCGACTGAAGAAGATTTTGCCTGTTATTGTGTCTGAGAATCAAAGTGCCTTTGTTCCGGGGCGTCTAATCAGTGATAACATTTTGATTGCTTATGAGCATACTCATTATCTCAAGAATAAGAGGAAAGGAAAGAAGGGATGGGCTGCTATCAAAACTGGATACGAGCAAGGCATATGATCGGGTGGAGTGGTCATTCCTGCAGGCCATGATGGAAAAACTGGCATTTTGTCAACCATGGATAAATTTGATAATGAGTTGTGTGTCCTACCAGGTGAAGGTAAATGGTCAGATTGGTCCAAGGTTTAACCCACAACGGGGTTTAAGACAAGGGGATCCTTTATCCCCTTATCTCTTTCTATTGTGTGCAGAAGGATTTAACACTTTACTAAACAAGGCAGAGAGGGAAGGCAATATAAAAGGGACGCGTGTCTGCAATCATGCCCCAAGTATCTCACATCTCCTCTTTGCAGATGATTCTCTCCTTTTGGTCAGGGCCAATGAAGAGAATGTTGTGCAAATTCAGGGGATTTTAGACCTGTATGAGCAGGTGTCAGGCCAAACAATTAATAAGGACAAATCTGCTGTCTTATTTAGTCCGAATACCAGTGAGCAAGACTGTAACACCCGGGTGTTAATCTTGTTAATCTTGTTAATCTCTTAATTAAGAATTTGATCATGTCATCATATGCATTAAGCATCATTCATTTGTCTGAAAACCTGGATAGCATTGAACTAAAATGAGTTTACTTGTCTGTGTTTGATCAATTGTTTGTATGGAGGACATCTTTTTCAAAGTCTCAAAATTTAAAATTTGAATCCAAACCCTTTTCTCCGAGGGGGTGGATTAACCCCTAAACACGATTTTCAAAATCTATAAAGTTTTTGTTTGTGGTTGTTTAAGCAAAGTTGTAGATCTCAAAGTTTTGGACATCTTTCGTGTTCAAAGTTTTCCCTGAAAACCCCTGGAAGCTTGTGCATTTTTGCAAAACAGCCGCAGGGTCAGTTTTGTCCTTTCCTCGAGCAGCTGCATGGCGGGTCGTTCTCGACGTCGCTCCTGGCCGACACGTGTCGCCAGCCGCGCAACGCCTGTCCATGGACTCCCGTCTTGTCGTGGGTACGTGGCGATCTTGCGGAGCCCGTTGTCGTCTTTAAAAGCGGAACGCCGTCCTCTCTTCTTTCCTTTCCACGCCACTGCTCCACACTTCTCTTTCGCTCTACGCCGTTCTGTCCCGCTGAGCACTTCACCTTCACCATTGACGAACTCATCCGAGCTCGTTAGCGGCTGCCAATCACTCAATCTTTCGTCATTGCCTTCGCCTTGACCTTGCGCATCTTCGGGGTAAGTTGGTTGAAGTCGGCGAGCCCGCAGTCGTCCAGCGCGGATCTGTCTTCCTCAGCTCCGACGCAACCGCCGCCGCTCTGGTCAGTCTTCGATTGGGCTGCGCAGGAGCCGCATTGTCTTGTTGTCTTATGTTTCTTGTTCCTTGTTCATCTCTGAGTCTTGTCTGGTTCTCCGTTTGCAAATGGTGGACCATAGCTCCGGGAACATCTTCGTGCCGCGCAGTTCTTCGTCTCCGCCGGCACGTTCTCCATCGACGGTCGTCTCTGCTTCATCTCCGGCCACGCTTGCTAACGCTCCGTGACCAGGGTGAGCTCCTCAACCTCCTCGCTGTACTCGTTTGTTCCTTGTATCGAGCCTTAGCGCTCTGTCCTCGAGCACCGCCGCTGTGCTTGTTCGTCGCGGCGGTGTGTTCGTTGCCTTGTCGTTGTAGTTGATCTTTTCGAGATCTGAGTTTTGCGCTAGCTTCGCCTAGCCGTCCTGAGTCAGTCTCGAGGGGTAGTTGCCCTCGAGCGCGTGCGTGTTCTCTTTAGCGCGCGTCGAGCAGTTTCTCCGTCGACCGCCAGTGCTGTCGTCGAGGGTGTTGCTTGTAGCTCTGTGTTCGCTTGGCTTGCGCTTCGCGTTGTTTGGAGTCCGCTTAGCTTGCTGGAGTTGTTGGTTGTTTCGATCAAGGCCTAGCCTCTTGGTCGAGGGTCGATCGAGGCCTAGCCTCTTGGTCGAGGGTCGGTCGAGGCCTTGTGTCTCTGATCGAGGTCTAGCTTCTTCAGTCGAGGCCTTGTTTCTTTCGATCGAGGTCTCTCGTCAGCGATCGAGGGTGGTTCTTCGATCGAGGTCTGTTCTCGATGGTGTGCGATCGGTCGAGCCCCGACAGATCGTCAGCACCCTCGATGAGGTGTCTCTGAAGGTTTGTTTGAGTCGTGGCCTACTTCGTTGGGTTCGGCTCGGCAAGCCGAAGCAAGTTCGAGGGTCAGCCGTTCGGGTTGGTCACCGCCGGCGACTCGCCGCCGTGTTTTGTGGTTCTTGACGCCACCGCTCGAGCCTCTGTGCCGCTGATGGTCGAGCCTCAGCCGTTCGAGGGTCTTGAGTAGAGTTCTTCCTGTTTCCTGTTTTTAGTTCTGTAACATGCCCTGCTTAGTTATAACATGTTTAGAAACCCTAATAACTTTAGGCTTTGAGTGATTTTGGATTAATTGGTACATATGGTCATTTGTCCAGTGACAAACACAAGTTGGACATGCTCGATGTAATGCTGTTTGCTCAGTTCTTTTAGGGTAATCTGTTTTAGTTTTCTCTCGATAGCATGCTTGTTTGTGTTAAGCATCATGTTTACTATTCAAGCATCATCTTAAACATGTCATTTATCGTGTAGATTGTTCGTTGGTTGGGTTGGATACCTCCAGTGCAGAGGTCTTCTCTCTTGAATCTGAGCCCGAGTTCGTTTATCACTCCAACCAAGGCAAGCCTCGGTGCATTCAAACACTTCCTTGTATTTAAAATGTTTGTTTTAAATACACTTATGTTATACTATTGCATTACGGTATTCAATAAAATTTCTACTTGATGCATAGTCTTACCTTGAATTATTTATTCCTGTACCTTGACACTGCTTTCAAAATATGATGTCGCTTTATGCTGCTTAGCAATGCTTAGACCGATAGAGTCAGATGATTTCCTGTCATCTGCGAGAATAGGTGTTAACCTGTTTGCTTCGGCAATGACTCTGTTTTCGAGATGAATAGCGGATTGCTGCGGCAAATGGCTATGTCCTCTTGATGGAAGTAATAATCTGAGACCGGGCGGACACGGTGTTGGAGAGCCACCAGATGTGGATATCTGGTGAGCGGGTTCTTTCCGCCTGTGTCGATTAGGAACCGTCCGATGATGCATGACTAGGGTTGTGACTTTGGAGTACTTATCACATACTCCGGGAAGCTGGACTCTGGCTATTCTCGCTTGAAGAACGGTTAACCCGCACTGGGAGTGGAGAGATGGCGAGAGTAGTGTGTACCCTCCAAGTTAGCGAACTGGATGGAGGTGTACTGTGCTCTCGGGTGGCGGAACCCCGGTCTTGGCGAGAGGATCCAGGGAAAGGTAGTCATATGCGTGCTTTAAGCGGTTGTATATGTCGTGTGATAGGGAAGCCCCAGCTGGGATAAACCGGTTCGAATCGTCGTGTTCCTCGGATATGGAAACATGACCCTGTTTTCTTCTTCGTAGTAATACACTTAAATTGGATACTTGTTGGATCCCTTCGTGGATGGTTATTACCTTGTATCGATCATACATCCAGGTCGATACTTGAGTAATCTTATGGATAACTTAAATGATTTCAATTCTTTTTATAAATGCTCATTTATGCAAAATACTTGATTCTTGCAAACCACACCTTGAATCCTATGACTTGCATACTGTTTTGTCCACCAAATACTTTTCTTTGTCAGATAAGTCTTGTGGAGTACTCCCGTACTCAGGGTTTGTTAACCTCTGTTGTAGATGAGGATCACAACCCGGTGTGTGTGGCTTCTTGCTGCATGATCGTGGTCAGTGTAGATGAAGATGAAGAATAACCTGTCTTTGCTTGACTCTTGGGCAAGAGTAACTCGGTTATCTGTTCTTTCGCTATCAGCAGCTTGATGTATCTTTATCGTATGACACTAAGTTATGTTTCAAAACTATGGTTTGTAATATGACTTTAAATTTCCGCTACTTTGATGTAATATAAAAATTTCGTATTACTTCTGTCATGATTGTGATAAGGTTGATCCTGTTCGGAAAAAGGTGGATGACCCGCTGCAAAGTGGCGACACCTGATGGGCTAATTAAGGTTTGGATCATCTGTTGGGAGTAAGTGGTTAATCCTGACAAGTGAGCCCTATCTTAAGAGGTTCGGTCACAAAGACCGAAGTGTGGTTAAGGGGGTGCTGCAAATCTAAAACAAGACAACTAATGATAGATATCTGGGCTTGCCGGTGCAGGTGGGTGCTTCTCGTTCAGGAATTTTTGGATACCTCAAGGACAGGGTGTGGCAGAGAATTAAAGGATGGAAAGAAAAAATGTTGTCAAGAGCAGGAAAGGAGATTCTGATCAAAGCTATAGCACAAGCCATTCCAACTTATGTTATGGGGTGTTTTGATTTAACAAAGGGGTTATGTGACAAGATTAGTGCAATGATTGCAAGATTCTGGTGGAGTCAACAAGACAAGGACAAGATGCATTGGATTAGCTGGGAAAAGTTAACAGAGCCGAAGGAACATGGAGGGCTCGGCTTTAGGGATATGCATGGGTTTAACTTGGCGATGTTAGCGAAACATGCCTGGAGATTACTTGCTAATCCAAATTCTTTGTGTGCCCAAGTCTTAGCTGCAAAATGCTACCATGGGAGTAGTGTTCTGGATGCACAAGCTAAGACAAACATGTCCTACACATGGAGGAGTATAATGTCAGGAATACAACTGTTAAAACAAGGAGTAATTTGGAGAATTGGGGATGGTGCCCAAGTGAACATTTGGACCGATGGATGGATCCCAAGAGATGAGTCCCGACGACCATTTACACCGAGGGGCCAGTGCTTACTCACAAAGGTGGAGGAACTGATAAATCCAACAGAGGGTGGGTGGGATGAGAATTTAGTCACAAGCATTTTTTGGGAAGAAGATGCAATGGATATCCTAGCGACTCCGGTTCATGGGGGCATGGATGACATAGCAGCCTGGCATTTCAACTCATCGGGGCAATTTACAGTTAAGTCAGCATACAAAGTGTATATGGCAGAAAAGAAAAAGATTTTGGAACTGAGAAGAGGTGGATCGAGTTCGACCACTGTTGGAAGAGTTTCAGATCCCATTTGGAAAAAGCTTTGGGAGTTAAAATGTCCAAAGAAGATGACACATCACATATGGAGAATGGGACACAATAGCCTAGCGTTGAGAAGTAATCTGAGGCGGCGAGGAATCGTCCTAGATACAAAATGTGTTATGTGTGTGTGTGGGGGGGGGGGGTGGATGAAGATGGAGCACATCTGTTCTTTAAATGCAAGATGGTGAAACCGATATGGGCTAAGCTTGGCTTTGATGAAATACGACAGACTCTGGCCGACCTGAACTCGTCGAGAGAAGTTTAGAGAGCAGTTGTGAAGATGAAACATGAATGCCAGTGCCGAGTGATCACCTTACTATATATATGGTGGTCCGAACGATGTACTGTTAGAGAGGGGGGACAGTGCAGGAATGGTGATCAGCTAGCAGTTCTGATAAGCACTTATGCAGAAGAATGGACACCGTTACCAAAGGCAGTGATGAACCAGCATATCGGAGAGAATGGAGGGCAACAGAGTAAATGGAAACCACCCTCAGTTAATATGGTTAAAATGAATACTGATGGAGCTTTTAGAGAAAGTACAAAGCAAGGAGGTTGGGGATTTGTCATAAGAGGATGGGATGGGGGCGTGATTAGCTCCGGATATGGCTTCATACAGAATGTGGGGGAAGCCTTTCAAACCGACCTCATAGCATGTATGGAGGGGCTTCAGGGTGCTGTGAACTTGGGAATTCAGTCCCTAACGCTGGAAACAAATGCTATAATGGTGGTGCGGGCGGTGACTACATCAGAGTACGATCTCTCGTCAGCAAGTGGCCTGATTTGGGAGATTAAGTCTTTAATTAGAAGTAACATTGTGTTTGTGGAGGTCTGTCATACTCCACGCTTATGTAATCAAGTTGCTGACTGCCTTGCGAACCTAGGGGCAGGGTTGGGTCAAGGTGTTGATCCAGTGATGGATAGCATCCTTTTTGTAAGCGTCATTTGGTAACTGGCGATTTGCCACTGCCGTCTAAGTAATGGAAAGCCATTCGTAAAAAAAAAAAAAAAAAAAAAAAAGACACCGACCCACCCCACTCGACCGCGAGGGGAGGACGCTGAGCTAAAAAAAAAAAAAAAAACCTGCCGCTTGAGCTACTCCAAAGAAGCTAGGGACCAAAGAGCGAGGAGGATCCAGGACGGACGGACATGTTGGCGTCGGCTCTGGCCGTCTAGGAAGCTCGCCGCAGCGGCAATGGATGGGCGGAGGAGGGGCGTCGCGAGAGTTGGCGGTGGTGGTGGCGGGGAAGGGGGGGGTGGATGCTGCTGCTTTCTTCTCGCCTCGCTGTGCGCCCGCGGAGCGGGCTCAATGCCGACGGGGTGCTGCTCATGGCCTTCAAGAACGCGGTCACGGCGGACCCGCTGGGCGCGCTGGCCGGCTGGACCTACACCGACATCGCGTCCTGGAACGGCGTCGTCTGCAACGGGTCCGCGCAGGCCGACGCTGCGCCGGCGCCGGTCAACGTGACCTCGGTCTCTGCCGACGCCAACTCTGCTCCCGCTCCCGCGCCCGCGCTCAACGCCAGCGCCACCACGGCGGGCGGCCTCGGCGCGTCGCTGGCGGCGGCCACTGCGTCCTCCCCAACGCGCAGCTCTCGGGCACGCTGCCGCCGGACCTCGGCCACGTCGAGCACCTGCGCCACCTCGACCTCTCCGGGAACGGCCTCACCGGGAGCCTCCCGGCCACGCTGCTCAACGCCACCGAGTTCCGCGTCCTCTCGCTCGCTGGGAACGCCGTCTCCGGTGAGCTCCCGGACGCGGGGCGGCCTACGCGCGCGGCCTCCACGAGCTCAACCGCCATGGTCCTCTCGTCCCGCGCGCTGCCAGTGCCCGGGTCCTTTCCCAGTTCCAGAAAAAAAAAATCCAGCCGATGCTCTCTCTCCACCCCTAGGTCCCTGGAATGTCAGGTCCCATTTACTGCGTGCCTCTCTTTTCACCAGCTGTTGGCCATCCAACGGCTGATCGATGCACGCGTGGACGGCAGTCCAAATAGCCGCCCGGGCAAACAACTACCCGGTCGTCGCTTCCCGTGGTCAAGGTAGCGCCAGCCGGGCCGTGCTGGGCAGAGGCAGAACCATGGGAACACAAACGGCCCCTGCCTTGATGAAATCAAACCGCGGCCTGCTCTGCCAATCGATCCTCCCAAAAGGAAACCGCCTAGCCAACCTGGCTGTCCCGACTCGGCGTCTCCCGACCGGATGCCGCCACGCCTCGTCGCGTCCGGACGGGCACTGCTGACACCGCGCGCGGCGTACGAAGCCGCCCACTCCGGTCCGGGTGCGGCGGTGCGCACGCAGGGTGTGGGTCGATGAGCCCGAGACAGACGCTCTGACACGCCATGGCGCACAGGGAGGGGAGGGGGGAGTCATTCCACTGGGTCCCCGCCCGACATGGCGCTCGCGGAGCACACGCCACCGCACGGGGCCCGCGCCGCTGCGGCTGGGCCCGGCAGGTCATTCCTGCACGACAGGTAACAAATGCCCCAGTCCAAGGGCAGTTGGACCCGTACCGCACGCGCCCCGTGCTGCCTCTTCTGCTTGCGTAGGGCGTCCTCCTAGTAGGCCGCCGCAGAGGCCAGCGCGGCCCATGCTCCGCGCCAATCCCGACCCTACCTAGGCCCGGTCCACCGCACCACGCCCTGGCCCCTGCAGTCCAAGCCCCGCACGTCAGTGGGACAGGGAGACCGACCGCTCCCGTGCGCCACGCGCAGCGTGGTTCCCGTCTCCGCCCCCCTCTTCCTCGCATGGAAGCCCCCTCCTCCTCTCTCTCCCAGACCCTGAGGCCCAGAGGCCAGAGCCCCCACCACCTGCTTCGTCGAGTCCCCCTCGGCTCGCCTCCCTCAAATCAAATCATCAGAGCGAGAGCGAGAGCTCTCAGCTGGGAAAGCACGCGAGGGACGGCGCGGAGGAGAGGCAATCAGAGCTTGCAGCTTGGGAAGGACAGAGAGAGAGAGAGTGAAGAGAAAGAGTAGCGTTGATACACCGTCGAATCGAATCGAATCGAATCGAGCCCCGCCCCGCCCCCCGCTCCGCCCCACCCCCATATCGGAATCGGAACCCCGCATCGCCATCGCCACCCCTTTCCACTCTCCACTCCCTTCCTCCCACCTCGTCCCGCCCCCTGCGCTTGCGTGATTCGTACGGGTTATCACCGCCTCTTTCTCTTCCACTCTCTCTCCGTGGTTGGGTTGGGTTGGGTTGGGTTCGGTCCCGGTCTGCCCGCCGCCGCCGCCGCCGCCGCCGCAGCGCCCACAAGTAGTAGCGACATTCGTCTTCGCCTCCTCTCTGATTCTTATTTGATTCCCCCTGTGTTCTCCTGTGCTGGTCTCGTTGATTAGTGGAGGCGTTGTTGGTTGTGGCCTGTAACTGTCGGCGTGCCTGCTGTTGCTGCAGAGCGAGCGAGGATGGCGGGGGGGCCAGGAGGCGGCGATGCCGGCGGAGAGCACGCGGCGGTGGCGTACTGGTACGACGCGTGCGAGGACGGCGCCTCCTGCTCTGCGGCATCGACTTCGCCGCGTCCGCCGACTTCGACCCGGGCCTCATACCGGCCATGGACTGCGGCGCCGACGACGGCTTCGTCGCCGAGATCGACCGGATACTCGAGAGCATCAACGCCGAGTCCGCCCCGCGCCGCTGCTGCTGCCGCCTCCTCCTCCTGCGCCCGCGCCTGCGCCAGAGCCAGCGCCCGTGGCTCCGCTGCAGCCGCAGCCGCAGTTGCAGGAGGTGGCTGCGACCGTGGCCCACAATGCGGTGGCGCTGCCCGACGTGCCGCAGAGGACCCAGGCCGTGGAGGCGAGGAAGGAGCCCAGGAGAGAGTCCCCGGCCGCCGCGGCCAATGGCAGCGCCGAGTGCAGGGACGGCAAGCGCCAGCGTCTCGTTGCGGGTGCTACCGGGGGACCGCGCCACGACTGGCGCCGGCGTCCGATGCTGCCGCCTGCCCCATCCCGTGGGTGGGAGGACCGGCGCGGAAGGCGGGACTACGAGAGGCCTCGTAAGCGCGACCGCGACAGTCACTACGGCCACGATCACCACCGACGCGATGCCCGGGGTTTCTGGGAGCGTGACCGCGGCGGCAAGATGGTGTTCCGCCATGGCATGTGGGAGGCTGAGGCGGACCGCCGGGAAAGCGTGCCAGGACGCAGGATGGATGCCCTGCCGCGGAGAATAAGGTAGGGGTGGATCGGACGGGGAACGAGAAGCCTGTCACCGAGGAGAAGGCGAGGCAGTACCAGCTCGAGGTGCTTGAGCAAGCAAAGAGCAGGAACACTATCGCTTTCCTTGAAACTGGTGCGGGGAAGACTCTCATAGCTGCGTTGCTCATCAAAAGCATCTGTGACAAAATGCTCAAGGAGAACAAGAAGATGAATGCTGTTTTCTTGGTGCCTAAGGTGCCTCTTGTGTATCAGGTACAGACACAAAAGTGAGCCTTCAGACATTCAGGTCGCAAATCTTCTTTATACAATTATATTTTCTTGGTGGAATTGCAGCAAGCTGAAGTAATACGTGAGAGGACTGGCTTTCGGGTTGGGCACTACTGCGGCGAGATGAGGCAGGATTTCTGGGATTCTAGAAAGTGGCAGCGCGAGTTTGAGTCAAAACAGGTTAATTCCTTTATGTGTCCGTACTTTTACTTCCAAACTATTTTCAGATACAATGCCCCATGGCCAAGCTCTGATCAAACCTGTGCTGAGGTCACTTGAGTTGGGAAACTATAGTGTTTTACTAAGTTTGTGAATTAACTGGTTAGTAGCCAAGACACTTGCTGACTTGCATTAGGTCTCATTGTTTCTTTGCAGATTATTAATTTCTAAAAAAAATCTTGCTCTAGATGTAATTTTCTCACCTACTATGCCAGTAAATTTCATTGTTTCTTTGCAGAATATTATTTTTTTAAAGAAGATCTTGCTGTAGATATATTTTCCGTACCTGCTATGTCATTGGCGGTTACTGCATTTTGTCTCAGAATAATTCCTTTATATGTTTGAGTATATTAGCGCACTTGTTACCTAAGAAAACGAAGTATGTTTTACTAGTCCATCTGATAATAGTTTGTACTCACTGGTTCAATGTGGTGTCCGAAATCTTACCTGCTGTTTTTCTCTCTCTCTATTTTCTTGTCTGTATTTGTCCTTGAGATATAAGGTTGATTTCTTGATAATCATCAAGATTGTATAGATATAATTGTACCAGTTACTGCACAGATAATGTCTCTGTGCTTGCTTCATACTACGAGAGCTCGTAGACAATATTGCAATCTGATATGAAAAGCCTACAGATAGATGGCTTAGAAGAGAGACCCCAGATATCCACCCTTCCTCGGGGACTATCTTAGGATCTTCTTGCTTGACTCTAACTAAGGCCCTGTTTGTTTTCAGCTTTTGGGGAGCTTTTGGTGCTGGCTTTGGCACCTTCCAAAAGCCAAAAGCCCAAAAGCTCATTTTGAGGAGCTTCTGGCTTTTGAGGAGCTCCTAATACATGATGGCCTAATACATGATGGCCCCCTTTAATAGAGACAACTTGCTTGACCCCTAAATAATATGCTAATTGAATCAATCTATCTTATCTCTCCTAAGTCCTAACAAACCAAATCAATCTAATCTAATCAGTAATCAGACCCGGCACTGTTCATGCGGTACTATCCACTTGCCATAACATAATCCAAGTCACCCCAACCCCTCCTTTGTCCATCTTCCTTCCCTAGCCGATGCCCCTACAGGGCTTCCTGCAGTAAGGCTGGTGGTCATGTCATCCACCTCCATTATTCCAAATCTGTTTATACCTTGTTTGGAACGGCGGAATTTTCCCCTGTTCCTGCGTTTTCCTGTGAAAAAACTGAAAATGAACTGTTCCTGTGAAATTTCTGCGTTCCAAACAGGCCAACTGGAACTCTCATGGTTTTGGTATGCAATATGCTTAACTCATCTGTATCCTATATATTCTTTCTTGCACCTAGCTTGTTCTGACATGGTTTATATGTACAAGTTGAAATTTCTTGACTTGCTGAAGCCGGTAAGTGATAAAAAAAAACTTCTTAGAAGATTGGGCTTAGGATAAGAAGGTATCCTATTTGCTTCCAATTGTATTGTTAATCAGGAGGGATCCTTGCCACAATAATAATTTTTTGGCTAAAATCCCAGGATTTTTAGAACTTTTGCCATTTTTTTTCTCAACTTGTGGACTTAAGAGGATTGTGTGTATGTGTCTGTGTGTTGGGGGTGGGGTGGGGGGTGTAGGGGGATCCTTCTTGCTTATTTTAAGGATCATGGTAGATGTGTTTGTTGCCTTGAATGTCAACTAAACACCTTTAGTCTCACCATTTGCTTACATTTAATAAGATAAGATGTGTAGCAAGTAAATCACCTTTTTTCGTGTATTGCTTCAGCAGGATGTTTGTTGTGTCTGTTACTTATTCATGTCTCACGCAGGTACTTGTTATGACAGCTCAACTTTTGTTGAACATCCTTAGGCACAGTATTATTAAAATGGATGCCATACATCTTTTGATTTTAGATGAGTGCCATCATGCAGTGAAAAAGCACCCATATTCTCTAGTGATGTCAGAATTCTATCACACCCACTCCAAAGGACAAGAGGCCAGCTGTGTTTGGCATGACTGCTTCACCTGTTAACTTGAAGGGTATGTCTCTCCTTACTGTATCCTTGTTATTCCATGTACATTTTTTTTTGGCAGATCCTGTCTCGTATTTAGATTTACTGTTCCGTTGCCTTGTATTATATGTATGTTTTTCTGATGCTTGGTGCTACTATCTGAATAGGAGTGACTAGCCAAGAAGATTGTGCTATCAAGATACGAAATCTTGAGAGTAAACTGGATTGTGTAGTCTGTACAATCAAAGATCGGAAAGAGCTGGAGAAACATGTTCCCATGCCTTTTGAAGTCATTGTCCACTATGACAAAGCAGCCACTCTTTTGTCTTTCCATGAACAAATAAAACAAATGGAGGCTGCAGTTGAAGAAGCTGCACTTTCTAGTTCTAAGAGAACTAAATGGCAGTTCATGGGAGCTAGGGATGCAGGGTCTAGAGATGAGCTACGCCTTGTGTATGGTGTTTCTGAACGTACAGAAAGTGATGGTGCGGCTAATTTAATTCAGAAGTTGAGGGCTATAAACTATGCTCTGGATGAACTAGGACAGTGGTGTGCTTACAAGGTACTGCTTCACATTTAACAGTGAACTAGTGTATTGCTGGCTGTCTTGTGTTTCTAACTGCTATATCTGCTTAATTTCAGGTTGCACAGTCATTCTTGACAGCACTACAGAACGATGAAAGGGCTAACTACCAGGTTGATGTTAAGTTTCAAGAGTCATACTTGAAAAAAGTAGTTAATTTGTTACACTGCCATTTGACTGAAGGGGCTGCAATGAAAAGTGATAACAATGATGTTGAAATGCATAATTCTGAAAACCCCAAGGCAAATGAACTTGAGGAGGGAGAGCTACCTGACAGTCATGGTATTAATAGTTTTTCTTTTGCTTGCAAAATGTTTTCTGTGGTCACCTTTTTCTTTTTAACCTTCCCCAATGAATTCCTCTTTTTCCTTCATTCTACAATTAGCACCTAATTTGTTTTTTTTTTCTTTGTCCTTTGTTATACCTGAGGGTATACAATTAGCACCGATTTTTTTTATTTTTTGTCCTTGGTATCTCAGCGTCACTTTTAACGCTGTATGCTGTTATTTCCCACTAGCTGTTTCTGTAGGTGAACATGTAGATGAAGTCATTGGTGCCGCAGTGGCCGATGGAAAAGTTACTCCAAGGGTGCAAGCTTTGATAAAAGTACTTCTCCAGTATCAGCACACTGAGGATTTTCGTGCTATCATATTTGTAGAGCGCGTGGTTACAGCATTAGTCCTTCCTAAGGTAGGGAGTAGGGACTATGTTTTCCACATCTTAAGATCAGTTACTTCTGAACCTTTTATGCATTCTCTGACCTGTTTCCCTTTCATGACCGCTTAGGTCTTAGCAGAACTTCCATCATTGGGCTTTATACGGTGTGCAAGTTTGATAGGTCATAACAATAACCAGGAGATGCGGTCATGCCAAATGCAGGATACAATCGCAAGATTTCGTGATGGCCGTGTATGTTTCTATTCATGACACGATTTGACATATTGTTTGATGTGGCACACCGCACACTCATCTCTTGTGAGTTTAGCTATGTTGCTAGCTAGGTTTAACAATCTGCATTCAGTGATTCTGTGCAATCTGCTAAATTTCATGATGTCCAAGTATGTTTCTACTCATGACAGAATTCTACATTCATATTTTTCGTTCCAAGTACATATCTGTTGTAACTTGTAAGTTTAACACTATGCTTAACTGTGTACTGTGCGTGTGTGCATATCTACTTTAATAATAGATATGTCCAAGTACATATCTGTTGTACTTTAGGGGATGTATATTGGAGATCATTTGTGTCATACACCAGTTATAAAAAAAAACTCTGTTATGGGTTTGCAGGTTACACTGTTAGTTGCAACTAGTGTCGCAGAGGAAGGACTTGATATTCGGCAGTGCAATGTTGTCATTCGCTTTGACCTTGCAAAGACTGTTTTGGCCTACATTCAGTCTCGTGGTCGTGCTAGAAAGCCGGGATCTGACTACATATTGATGCTTGAAAGGTAATTATGTGTCACCAAAACTGTTGATACCATTAAAATATGCTCCGTGAATCCATCGACTTATATAAATTAATTGTGCCAGAGGAAATTTGTCTCATGAAGCTTTCTTGAGAAATGCTCGGAATAGTGAAGAGACATTGGAAAAGAAGCTATTGAGAGAACTGATCTCAGTCATCTTGAGGGCACTTCTATGCTAAGCCCTGTTCATACATCAGCTGATTCTATGTACCAGGTTGAATCAACAGGTGCTGTTGTCAGTCTGAACTCTGCAGTGGGACTCGTACATTTTTACTGCTCACAGCTGCCGAGTGACAGGTACATAACTTTTGATTTGTTTGGCATACTAGTAGCTCAATTGATTTTTGAAATCGCAGGCTCATCAGTAGTTTCCTACTTCCAGATACTCTATTCTTCGACCGGAATTTATTATGCAAAAGCATGAGAAGCCAGGGGGTTCAACGGAATATTCTTGCAAACTTCAACTCCCTTGTAATGCTCCATTCGAGAAGCTTGAAGGTCCTATATGCAATTCAATGCGCCTGGCACAACAAGTAATGACAGTTCACTGGAACACATTATTATTTAGTTTTTTTTTTCTGTACATTTTATCCATTAATTTGAACTGTGCCTGGTCCTTTTTGTGCAGGCTGTTTGTTTAGCTGCTTGTAAGAAGCTGCATGAGATGGGTGCCTTCACAGATATGCTTTTACCTGACAGAGGAAGTGAGGAAGGAGAAAAGGCTGAACAAAATGATGAAGGTGATCCACTGCCTGGAACAGCACGCCATAGAGAGTTCTTTCCTGAAGGGGTTGCTGAAATTCTGCAGGTTAGTGTTTCCTTTCTCACATTACCTGAGCTTGAACTTGACTTAGAGCCTGTTCGGCTGTTGTGAGAGAAAAATACTATAACGTGGTTGATAAGCCGACTGATGCTGTTTTAGTCTTAATGGTGCTTTGCGAATTGCGATCTGCTGGTACTTTTGGTTTCTAATTAGTTTCATTTCACTGAACATTGTTTTCAACAGGGAGAGTGGATTTTATCTGGAAAAGATGGTTACCAAAGTTCACAGTTTATTAAGTTATATTTGTATTCTGTGAACTGTGTAAACATTGGGACTTCAAAGGACCCTTTCGTTACACAACTTTCAAATTTTGCTCTTATTTTTGGCAATGAGCTGGATGCAGAGGTAATTTTTTGACGCTCGTGATAGTACGCAACTTGAGAAAATGAAGGTTTAAAAGTCTACAATGTTTCTATATTTTAGGTTTTATCGACGACGATGGATCTCTTTGTTGCTAGGACAATAATAACAAAGGCATCTCTCTTATTCCGTGGACCAATTGAAATTACTGAAAGTCAGGTTGATTTTCTTTGCAATGAAGCATCAAAGTTCATTTCCATATTTTTACATTAATGTTGTAAACTTGCTCATGTTCTTCCAGCTGATCCTGCTGAAGAGCTTTCATGTCAGGCTCATGAGCATAGTACTTGACGTTGACGTTGATCCCTCAACAACTCCGTGGGATCCAGCAAAAGCATACCTCTTTGTTCCTGTGGGAGCTGAGAAATGTATGGATCTTTTAAGAGAGATAGATTGGACTCTAGTTAACGGTATTGTGAACTCTGATGCCTGGAACAACCCTCTTCAAAGGGCACGCCCAGATGTGTATCTTGGCACGAATGAAAGGACACTTGGCGGAGATAGGAGGGAATATGGGTTCGGGAAGTTGCGTCATGGAACTGCATTTGGACAGAAAGCCCACCCTACATATGGTATTAGAGGAGCCATCGCTGAATTCGATGTTGTCAAAGCATCTGGATTAGTTCCTGGTCGTGGGCGGGGACATTTTGATAATGATTATCAAAACCAAGGCAAGTTGTTCATGGCAGATTCATGTTGGGATGCTAAAGATCTTGCTGGAATGGTTGTAACTGCCGCCCACTCAGGAAAAAGGTTCTACGTGGACAGTATTTGCTACAACATGAATGCAGAAAATTCATTCCCTAGGAAAGAGGGATATCTGGGTCCCTTGGAGTACAGCTCGTTTGCTGATTACTACAAGCAGAAGTAAGATAAGTTTTGAATGCTGAAAGCAAAAGGAGTTCTCTTTTAGCTCTGGCTGTTTTTGCTTTCCCTTTTTGGTGAAGTAGCTTTATCGCAGCATATCACGATCCTTTTTTTTCCTCTCAGGTATGGTGTGGAGTTAATTTATAAGAAACAACCTCTTATACGGGCACGTGGTGTTTCATACTGCAAAAATCTACTTTCTCCTAGATTTGAGCATTCTGAAGGTAAAAGCTATGCGTTTCTTTTGTGAGATTTCATTTAGATTTTTTTTGTTTGCCTTAATATTGTACTATTCATTGATGTTTTGATCTTTGAAACCCATCCAAGATTTCCCATTCAGCCCTATATTAATTTAATAAAGAAATACAAACTTAGTGCATAATATACTTGCAAATTGGAAAGTGTTTTGTATAATGGATTTGTATTATTGTTTTGCAGCTGGCAATGGAGAGTTCTCAGAGAATCTTGACAAAACATACTATGTATATTTACCACCTGAATTGTGCCTTGTGCATCCTCTTCCTGGATCACTTGTTCGTGGAGCTCAGAGGTTACCCTCAATAATGAGAAGGGTGGAGAGCATGCTTCTTGCAATTCAACTGAAGGACATAATTGGTTATCCAGTTCCTGCAAATAAGGTACACCTGCAGCTCTCACGTCTACATGTTTTATTGAAAAACTTTCTAATGTCCCCTGGTAGATTTACCGGTTAATGGAACACTTAAATTTGTCCTTCTATATTACACCACTGTCTTCTTTGGAGATGTCAAAGACTACATGCAAACTAAGTGGAGCACGCAATGACACCTCTTGGCCTTCATTGTGGCTCCTAGCCTTGGTGGATCGTGTCTGTTAACAAGAAAAAATTAAACAAACCAACACTAATGCTAGTTCTGAAAAGATCATGTTTGTGGAAATATCATAAACCCGTTATCTATTCACCTAGATTCATCATGCAATAGATAAATGTTATTCTCAAATAAACTTGAAATTATGCACATCGATTAATAGCTTTTTGTTTCGCTTAGTTGAGAGTGTGATGTTGGAATGTGTGCCCTTAGGGGCCCAGGTCTACAGGCCTTTTGTATATATAAACTCTCTTTTCCATCTTAATTGAGTGGCAGAGCTCGTGCCAGTTTTTTTTTTTAATGATTAATAGTTTTTTGTTTGTGGTTCACAGATATTAGAAGCCTTGACTGCTGCATCATGCCAGGAGACATTCTGCTATGAAAGAGCAGAGCTGCTGGGTGATGCATACTTGAAATGGGTTGTGAGTAGAGTCCTTTTCCTAAAATATCCTCAAAAGCACGAGGGACAGCTCACAAGGATGCGGCAGCAGATGGTTAGCAACATGATCCTGTATCAATATGCCCTGGATAAAAAACTCCAATCTTATATCCAAGCAGATCGGTTTGCTCCATCAAGATGGGCAGCTCCAGGAGTGTTACCTGTATTTGATGAAGAAACAAGAGATTCTGAACCATCCATCTTTGATGAGGAATTTACTCATAGCAGTGAGTTACAAAAGAACTTGTATGATGACTATGGAGATAGCATGCAAGAAGACGGTGAAATTGAGGGAGATTCTAGCTGCTATCGTGTTCTATCAAGCAAAACATTAGCAGATGTTGTGGAAGCACTTATTGGTGTCTATTATGTAGCTGGAGGGAAAATTGCTGCAAACCATCTGATGAAATGGATTGGTATTAATGCAGAGTTGGATCCTCAAGAGATTCCTTCTTCAAAGCCATATAACATACCTGAGAGCATAATGAAAAGCATCAATTTTGACACATTAGAGGGTGCATTGGGTATCAAGTTTCAGAATAAAGGCTTCCTTGTTGAAGCTATAACGCATGCATCAAGACCATCATCAGGTGTTTCCTGTTACCAGCGCTTGGAATTTGTTGGCGATGCTGTATTGGATCATCTCATTACAAAGCACTTATTTTTTACTTATACCGACCTACCTCCGGGCCGCTTGACTGACTTGAGAGCTGCAGCTGTTAATAATGAGAACTTTGCAAGGGTTGCAGTTATGCATAAGCTGCATGTACATCTTCGCCATGGATCATCTGCATTGGAGACACAGGTGGGCCATTCTTAATGTTCAGTAGTGAACTGGCCATTCTTAATGTTCATTAGTGAACTTCCTTGTTATTCTCTCCATTCCAAATTATTCTTAATGTTCATTAGTGAACTTCCTTGTTACTCTCTTCATTCCAAATTACAAGATGTCTTGGCTTTTCTAGATGCATAGCTTTTTATGCACTTAGAAATACACTGCGGAGTAAAAGCAATATATATAGAAAAGCCAAAACGTCTTATAATTTGGAATGGAGGGAGTATGTGTTACCTATATATGCTGTAATGTTTGAACTAGAGTTCTGTTATGTTGAAATTATTGCCACCTTTTGGAAGCAGTGCTGACTATTTTCCCTCTATGCTCTGAAGATTCGAGAGTTTGTGAAGGATGTCCAGGTGGAGCTTTCGAAACCAGGTTTCAATTCTTTTGGGCTTGGGGATTGTAAGGCTCCTAAGGTTCTTGGAGACATTTTTGAGTCTATTGCTGGTGCAATATTCCTGGATAGTGGGTGTGATACCTCTATAGTCTGGAAGGTAGTTTCTGTATCCTTTGGAATGAAGTTCTGTTCATCCTCATGGAAAATACTAAAGTTTCATTCTATTAATCCGTCATGTCAGGTTTTTCAGCCATTGCTTGATCCAATGGTGACACCGGACACCCTTCCAATGCACCCTGTAAGGGAGCTCCAAGAGCGCTGCCAGCAGCAAGCTGAAGGATTAGAATACAAAGCATCACGTACAGGCAATGTAGCTACTGTTGAAGTCTTTGTTGACGGCATACATATTGGTGTAGCTCAAAACCCACAGAAGAAGATGGCACAAAAGTTGGCGGCTAGAAATGCACTTGTTGTCTTGAAAGAGAAGGAAACTGCAGCAAAGAAAGATACTGAAAAGGATGACGAGAAGAAAAACGGTTCTCAGTTCACTAGGCAGACCCTGAACGACATCTGCTTGAGAAGGCAATGGCCAATGCCACAGTACAGATGTATAAACGAGGGTGGCCCTGCCCATGCCAAAAGATTTGTTTATGCGGTAAGGGTAAATACGTCTGACCGTGGATGGACTGACGAGTGCATTGGAGAGCCAATGCCGAGTGTGAAAAAGGCCAAGGACTCTGCCGCCGTTCTTCTGCTCGAGCTGCTGAATCGAAATTACCGTGACAAGCCTGATGGCAAATAATCTTTGATGTCTTTGTGGTGGTAGTGGTAGATGTGGAAGCATTCAGTGCTTTTGAGTTTTGAGCAATGCAAATAATCTTTGTTGTTGTTCTTGGTGACGGTAGTGGTGATATGGAGGCATTCAGCATTCTTATGCCCATTCAATGCCTTTCAGCCCTCGCAAATAAAAACATAAGCAGAGCTGAGGGAGTGAGATTAGAGGATTATTATTTTTGTCTGAGGTCACTGGTTACAACTAGGGGATTTACTGGTGAAGTATTGAGGTGTAACAAATAGCAGTTGCAAATTGCAATAGAGGAAAGGATAGGTTGATATAGGATATTGGAGGCCTCTTATTCATCGATTGTAAGATGTTTACAGAACAGTGCATTGATCCAATAAATTTATATTGATGCTTAGAAACATTTCACATTCTGTGCTTATTCAGTGCTTATTAGACGCTTAGAAACATTTCACATTCTGTAATGCAGCAAGAACATACACATGATCAAAGTGTCATTGCTTCGATGAAATTTGAACAGAATGACCATGCTTACACACGGTAAGCCAATTAAAATCTGTGAAGTGTATTTCGCGAGACTGAGATGCAGAAATGAGAATCAAATTATAACGAACAATGGTCTGAAAACTGACATGATGCAACGTCCATATGTTTGAACAAATTAAAGGCAAGCAACTCATCTTATGCAAAAATCCCAAAAAATGAAGAGCGACGCTACAACGCTAGACGACAAGTAGTATGCTTTGATTCCACCGGGTGTCTGTCGGTGTTCCTGACCAAGACGAATGAATCAGGCCGTGAGCTCCATGATGGCGCTGACGATGTCGCCGTCGTGCGCCTTGAGAGCCTTGACGGCCTTGGCGCGGGTGACGCTGGCCTGCGTCATGACGAGGTCGATGTCGCGGGGCTCTATCCCGGACTCGTCCACCTCCTCCTCCTCGTCGGCCGGCGCCGCCGCCGCGGCCGCCGCGTCCTGCTTGGCCATCACCTTGCTGAGGTCCTGCATCCTGAACTGCTGCGCGGCCTGCGCCTGCAGCTGCGAGCTCAGGTCCTCTATCTTGGCCTCGCCGAATATCACGTACGTCTCCGACGTCGGGCTCTTGAACACGTCCGGCTTTGACACCACGAACAGTATCTGAAGCAGATAGATAGCCATGATATATAAGGCAATTTTTTGCATTGGCATGAAGATGCATCTTGTTTGTACTGGACTTGCGATGACAGATAACAAGGGCTAATTAAGAACTGCATGGTCATCTAATCTATCTTGTTTGTATACTACATGCATCGAGAAGAAAAGTTCAGTTAGTTGTGTAGTGTTCCTCGTGGCATGGAGTACATAGATACGTACGTTCTTGGCTCTTTTGATGGTTATCCTGGTGACGCCGGTGACAGGTTTCATTCCGAGCTTCATCATAGCCTTGCGGCTCTTCTTCTCGCTGCGGCTCTGCTTGGCGCCCTCGGTTGCGCCGGCGCCCAGCTCACCTACACGCCCAAATTAATAAAACTATCTGCAGTTCTGCTGCACTCGATCTGCAGCATGATCGAAGAGCAGGTAACAGAATCTAACATGAGGGCACGTGTAATGGTTACCTTCATCAGCTTCGTCATCGTCATCGTCATCGTCGTCGTCGTCATCATCTTCCTCATCCTCGTCCTCGCCTTCCTTGACGTCCTCAACGACGACCGGCGCCTCCTCTTCCTTCTGCTGCTCCTCCTCCACCTTGGGCACGGCCTCCACGCTCTCCACGGGCGCCGGCACCGCCGTCTCGCTGCCCTCCACCAACTCCGCCGCCGGAGCTTGCTCGCTGACCATCCTTGCTGGGACGCGGCCCGGGTGAGCGGAGGAGGAGGCTACGGTGGTGGTGGTGCAGCGACGCACGGCACAGCAACGGTGGCGGAGACTGAAGAGTGCTCCTCCGGATCGAGTCCGGATAAGGGGGTGCACCAAGACGGAGAGCGCGGCCGCACGGCAGGGCCTTATCTGTTCGCCGCAGTCCGCAGTAGCTGGGCTTTGTGTACCACCCGTGGTGGGCTTGGGCTTTCTGCACTCTGCTGGGCTTGCACCCCTGGAGGCGGCGTCGACCCGGGCCTCATCGTTGCCCATGGACCCGCGCACCGCACGTACGCTCTACTACTACTGGGCCGCGGCCTAGAAAATTGGTCTGTTTTTTTTTTGTGTGTTGTATACAATAAAAAGAAGGAACATGTTGGAAAACAATACTCGACGAGGTGGAATCAGATCGGAACTGGAACACCGATTAAAAAAAAAAGATCGGAACTGGAACTGGAACTGGAACAGTAACCGGACACCGAACACCTCTAGGAAAACCAGAACCAACTCGATCGGACTCGTCGTAGCTACTTTCTCCTGAAAGATCGCGCAATGCAATGCACCACGAATCAAAACCCCCGTCCACGTAGCATGCACTTGCACTTGTACTTGCACGCCGTCGACGATCAGTTTCCTTGTCACGCGCTGGACTGAGTAAATCAAGGAGCAAATTGCTCGCTGGAACTTCGCCGGGATCTTTTAATTGCAGCGTGAGCGTATCTGCATCTGCGTAGGGCCTAGCTAGGACAGCGGCACAGATGGCGCCTCCAGTTCTTCCGATCACAGCGCCGCGCGGACGTGCATCAGCGCCGTCGTCTTCTTCCCCGGTGGACCAGTGGACGAAGCGGCTGCAGGAGGCTCAGCGGCTGGTGGACGAGGTCGCGGAGCGGGTCGCCGAGAGGGAGTCCGTGCCGCCGTCGCTGCCGCGCGAGCTGCAGCGCCGCACCGCCGAGATCCGGCGCAAGGTCGCCATCCTTGGGACCAGGCTCGACATGCTCAAGGAAGACCTGTCTGATCTCCCCAAAAGGCAAAACATGTTAGTATAGAAAAGAGTAATCTCCCTCTTGTTCTGATTGATTGATTGATTGAACAAATAAGTGATTTTTTTTTTCAAAATCAAAATCAAAAGAGAAGAAATTGAAACATGATGATGCTTTTTCGTGCATTGTAGAAGCTTGAAACAGTTGGGGAAGCTCGCCGAGAAGCTCTCTGGTGTTACTTTCAAGGCGCAGGAAGTTGGTGGCCAGTTCACCATGAAGTACTCCTCGGACAGGTGAATTATTCTCCTAGATACATGTATATATATTAATATATATAGTACTACATCATCATGCACAATAATATTTGCAGCTTCTGATAATCTGGAGCAAATTCTTCCTCGTCCTGAACTGAATATTTATGCAGGAATGACTTGTGTGGGTCGAGCGAGAAGACCGCAAAGATAGATGTAAGCAGCATTGCCAACATGGACAATCATGAGATGGTCAAATTGCAGAGGAAGGCCATCAAAGGTACTAGCTAGGCGTCTGCATGCCATTCTATTCAGTCATTAAAACTAGTTTTTTTGAAGGAAAAAAACACACACTTGTAGTTGTGATATGTGTATGGTAAAATGAGTCCCCCCCTTGTGCATGCATGATGCAGAGCAAGATTCTGAACTGGATATTCTGGAGGAGACCGTTACCAGCACGAAGCACATTGCGCTAGCCATCAACGGGGAGCTGGACCTGCACACTAAGCTCATTGTAAGTCTCATTTTGAATTGAAGCTACCTACCTTCCCAACTGTGGTCCCTGAAACAGAGCTGCGTGCAGCTGGATTCTGCTTTCAGAGTTAGTACCTGGTTCTGAATCACTTTCACTTGAAAACGTTGCAGGAAAACTTAGACGAGGAGGTTGAAGAAACAAGCAACAAGCTGCAGGTACATATGTCTCATCGATCTCCCTAACAGATTTTCACCCTTCCATTCCATGGACCAAAACTGAACTGCTAAGCCTATATAAGCAACTTCCTCTAAGCTTCTTCAGATGAGCTTCTAATTAACACGTTTGTTCTTGTCTGTGTATGTATACCTGCAGCGTGCGCTGAAGAGGCTGAAAGCACTCAACACGCGCATGAGGAAAAACAGTTCTTGTTGGGGCATTGTGTTGTCGGTCGTTGCCGTTGTAACCTGTGTTGCCATAGTTTGGGCTCTCATAACGATCTAATACTACAGCTACCAAAAGACCTTGATAAGTTTCTGTAAGCATGGATTTTAAGAAGAACTGTACAGTACAGTACATATGTTGTCTATTTATGTACGTATTCCGGTTATATAGTAAAAGTAATGTATCTAGAAAGACCAGGTTTAGAATTTGGAAAAGAGAAAGTACAAGTTTAGAATTCCAGGTAACCAGGTTTCATAAAAGAAAAGCCTAACTGCCTAACCAACAAATACTGTCTAGTTCGCAAAACTATAGAATGAAATCGAGTTGTAGGTGTGCTTCTGCTGCTGCTCGTGAAAATTGCGAGACGGATGCATGCATGTGTTGTTTGGCAACACCGCAACAGCAAATGCAAGAGGAGACATGCAAGTTCACACAGGTCCTGGAACCTGTCCAGTGCTGTCCGCTGTCCGGTGCACTTTTGTCATGTGCGCGAGCACAATCGGGCGCCTCACCTGCCTAGCTACTCCTACCTACCTAAATACGTACTAGTACTCTTTTGAACATTAATTAATGATCACAAACTGGGCTGCTAAAATGCTGCGTGATTCTTTTTTAAAAAAAAAGACAAAATAGTGCATGATTGATTAGCGCCTGAGACGAAGCCTTTCATCGAGGCTGAGCTATAAATAACGCTATTATTTTTCGTCCGTAAAGCCGAGGCCGAAAAGACGCAAAAGCTTGCGATTTGGCAACGAAAGTGGATCCAACTTTGCAAACCAGCCAGCGCGGGGAACCTGATCCGGCCAGGGCATGCACTGCACACGATAACAAAGGGCTTTCTTTCCTCGTTAAAAAAAAGGAAGAAGGTGAGCCTGATACGAACCCTACAGAGTACAGACTGATTCCAAGCGCACAAGATGCCGTTTTTTGGCCCTGTAAAACTGGCTGGAAAGTCTGGCCGGGTACATTTTCAGTTGGTTTCAGCAGCGCTGCCAAAAGGCCAAGTGCCAAGCCTGAACTGAAGCTTCGCGTGAGCTGTGGGCGGTGGCACATACCGGTTCCTCCTCCTCCTGGAATTGGGGTCAAACCGACAGCAGCATGCAGTCCATGATCTACTGGCTGATTGGTTATTGATGGCAATGGCATGGATCGATGATGGACCTGCCTGCATGTGCAGGTGCAGCCACCGTTCACCGCGCCGGAGTACCAAGACAGACAGGCAGCCAGGCAGAGGCATGGGCCTAAATGAACTGGTGGATAGCTAGCACTTTGCAACGCAGCAGAAGCTGAGCTGGAATGGCGTTCATTAGCAACTGTAAGTGTTGTAACAATAAAAAGACGGTAGAATAAAAAGTGTTGTAACAGAAACAGAAAAAGAATGTTCCATTTCAGCTCCACGTTCCACAGTGACAGTGAGCCACTGGTTCAGATCTCAGAGCCTTTCAATCCAGCATCCGTTCAGTTCAGAGACTAGCTAGCTTCCTTTTCTTCAGTAACTCAACTTTACCAAGAGACTGCGTGGACCAGACGGACTCTGCACCTGCACTGCATGCTTCCTTTCCTTTCCTTTCGGCAAAGCTTGTGCACTGACGGATCTAAAGAGTGGTGCCTGCCGCGGCTGAAGAAAAGTTCTGCCTGCTTAACGTGGAAGGCACTCTCGGACCTAGCTGGGGCTTCTTTTCTCTGAAGATAGAATCTATTCTGCTCCTAACTAACCACACTACTACCTCCCTATTCTAAATAGATTTTTGGGTAAGTCAAACTTTTTGAACTTTGACCAAATTTTTAGAAAAAACCATTAAAAATTATAATATCAAACTAGTATCATTAGATTTATCTAAGAACATATTTTTATATGATATTTATTTTAAGTCATAAATATTGTTATATTTCTTTATAAAGTTAGTCAAAGTTAAAAATTTTTAACTGACACGGATTTTAGAAATTAATTCTTTCAGGGACGGAGGAGTAGACGGCAGGAGTCAAATCCGTCCACGAAGCAATCCAATCCATGGCCATGGGATCTTATCAATTGATCAATCATGCAGTGCATGTTGGGGTGGAGAGGCCGTGGATTCAGCACGTACGCCGCGTGGGCCGGGGCAGCTGGCATGATTGCGCGTTTCCCGCCTGATGACGGGTCGGGAGTGACGAAACTCAGAATCATTGTCATTGAAGAGATGCAACCTCATGAGCACTGCACTGACATTGGTTTAGCTTACTTGCTGAAGCAACCTGACATCTGGACGTATATATATATATATATATATATATATATATATATATATATATATATGTATGTATGTATGTATTCTACTATAATATAAGTATATGAGTTCGTCCGATCTTGCATGTACTTTCAGGATTTAGTTGCTCGTGCGTGCTGCCTACTGAATCAGAAGCACAGTAATTTCTTTTGACAGGAGATATATAGTAAACCCGGCCACTGTACTGCCATTTATGATTCATATATCCATCATCGATCTCTTGTGCATGCATGTGCTCTTAGACTAGTAGTACCACCTGACCTGGCCAACTCTCACTCAAAGCAATTCAGCATGCATGGGAAGAAAGTTCCATTCCATGGAGCAACTGAGAAAAAAGGAGGAAAAAACAGAGTATTATCACGGTTCCCAGCTCAGCCTAGCACAAAATCCTTCCCTTTGTACCCACGCACCGAAGGGACCCCCTGTCAACTCCTACTGTCCATTGGGGTCCCCTCGCCAAACGACAAGATCGACTCTTTTCGATGCAGCAGATCAAAACCAAAAGGGCTGAATCATTTTTACAGATCCCATGCGTGCATCCTTTTCTTCCTTCAGCACCTGCATTTAATTTTCTTTTATTTATTATTATCCCCTTATTACTGCATGCCTCACAAATCTCAATCAATCATACTATAGTAGAGACCACAGGCCCCGTTTCTCTCTCCTCGATCCACTAAGCACTAGCAATGGCCCTCCAGCCGTCCGTCAGGGCCCCCTCCCACATGGGTTGGCCTGGCCACCCCCACCCCACTCTGCCTGCCAGTTGCCCTATAAAACCAACCGCCTGGACCGACCGGAGTCCCACCGCGCAGCTGTGAGCCTGTGGCTGGAGGAGGAAGAAGAAGAATCGACACGGGAGGGGGGAGAGAAAAAGGTGGCCTTTTTTTTGCAGCCGCCGGCCGGCCGTACAAGCGCTCAGCAGGCTCAGCTAGCTGAAGCATCCGTCGTCGTCCAGGGGCCAGGGCGGGAGCCGGCAGCAGAGAACGATGGGGGGGACGCAGAGGCAGAGGAGGAGGAGGAGCGGCGGCCCTGGTGTGGGCGGTGGTGATTGCGGCGGCGGCGGTGTCGCGGGCGCAGCTGCAGGTGGGGTTCTACGACACGCTGTGCCCGGCGGCGGAGATCATTGTTCAAGAGGAGGTCAGCAAGGCGGCGTCCGGGAACCCCAGCATCGCCGCGGGCATCCTCCGCCTTCACTTCCACGACTGCTTCGTCAGGGTCAGTACTCTATACTCTCGCTCTGTTTCTCTGTTGTGTCCCGTTAATGATGACAGCATGGAGTACCTACCATGGTCCATGAGCAAGCACAAGCACTCTGCTGCCTTTGCGTATGCGTACAAGAGGAGGAGACGACGACGAGCTAAGCTTGCTTGGAGTGATCCAATGCAACGCGTGGTGTCAGTTGTCACTGTGGGGACTATAGGGTGCCTCGCTTGCGTAGTTGCATGTGAAGCTTGCCTGGCCTGCCTCCTAGCTTCCTCTGTTCATTCATCCATTCACCTCCACACACATATTCGGTTTTTTACAGCGATGATATTCATCTGTTACTTGAATAGTACTCGCATTGCATTCAGTAGAAGCAGCAGGAACATCGATCAGTCTACTACTATATATTGTTTTACTGATAGCGCGGCGAGCCGAGCTGCTGCTGTTGTACTGACGACGAACGGGGTTGCAGGGGTGCGACGGGTCGGTGCTGCTGGACTCGACGGCGGGCAACCAGGCGGAGAAGGACGCGGCGCCGAACGCGAGCCTCCGCGGGTTCGAGGTGATCGACAGCGCCAAGACGCGGCTGGAGCAGGCCTGCTTCCGCGTCGTCTCCTGCGCCGACATCCTCGCCTTCGCCGCCCGCGACGCCCTCGCGCTGGTATATAGTACGCTGCACTGCTTGCTCCCCCTCCTCCCTCCCTGCTGTCCACTGCCTCGCGCTCTCACTCTCACTCTCCACCTACCAGCTGCTGCTCTCGTCCACTAGCTAGTTTCTCCTCCTGTTCACTTCAGTCAGCAGCACTACGTAATAACAAACACAAAACAACTCCCATCCCAAGATAGTAGAACGCAGAGCTCCATATCGATCTTGGATCACGCGCGCGACGACGCAGTGGAAGTGAAGAGGCATGGCCCGGCCGATTCGTCGGTGCCTCCTTGCCTTTCTGGACAGCAGTGGATGGTTGTCAGGACAGGAGCAAGCAGCAGCTTTGGAATGGAACGGAAGCTTAAAAAAATGGTGACTTTTTTTTTTTTTTGCTTGGTTCGGCGATCGCAAGGCCAACCAGCCTTTCGCCGCGGAAAGCAAGCCCTGCCCTGCACTGCACGTACATGGTACACGTACGCCGCGGTGGGCATCAGGTGCGGCCAGCCTGCCTCCGAAGCAAGCAAGCGCAGCGCACTAACGCACGCACGCACGGCCGGCACGGTGGCCGTGCAGTGCAGCTAGCAGCCGGCAGCGAGATGCTCCGGCAGAGAGGAGAGATGACTCGTGGCGACCCATACTTTTCTTTAGGTGCACGTCTCGGTTTTTGTTTGGCTGGGTTCGTTACATGCTGCACGGGGCCTAACGGTGGGTGGGTCGGCGGTGTCCGTAGCAGCAGCAGCAGAGCGGCACATGGTTGTGTCGTGTCGCCCTCCATTTCCAAGGGCTGGCCAAGGCTCAGCAGAGGAGATGGAGAATGAGTGAATGACTTGTACTCCTAGAAAGGAAAGGAGCCCTGAGCCCCTGCTGATCGAGTCCCTTTCCCTCAAAACTTTCTTGTGTGGAGGTGAAGATGGTGTTACAATTAAACTGATGAGGCAGTACTTTGTACACAGTTCAGCAATAGGTTTGCCTTGGGCTGGGGGCATGCATTTTAGCACTGCAAACCAGAAGAATGCCAGTCATGGACTCATGGTGCCCGCCCAACGCCGATGGATCATTTTCATTCCCCAAAATCATAGAGGCGCCCGCGCCCATCTCTCCAGGCACATGCAACTCACACTCAGTGCAGGGGACGATGTTCAAATACCAAGGCAGTAGTCGAGCCTGCCTGCCTGCCTGCCTCTCTACCTCCCCCGGGTTACAAGGTTTAAGAATCGTAGACGTTTCCATAATAAGATATCTGCAACGGCTCAATCTGGTCAGCTACATTCTGAACCAGGAGTACCTGGGCACAAGTACTGCGACTACCGATGATGCTACATTGATCGATGATGCTGTTAAGTCAACTCAATTAAACAAGCTGATCGCTCAGCCGCTCTGTGCCCTGTACATGTCTAGTGGAGCTAGCTCGAGTCGTTGCTGCATGCATCATCTATTCATCCATTCTAACTAGGGCAGTTTCTAGTGCACGCCCAGCAGCTGGCGAGACGAGTGAGTGAGGTTGGTCGTTGCAGCTAGCCGCTGGGGGCGTAGCGTAGTGTCGGAAACAGAACTTTCCGTTTCCATTCACACCTGCAAACACAGAGCGAAACGAGACGGACACAGAGGCGTCGAGGCGAGCCCCCCTGCCGCCATCACAATCCGGCGGCGGTTTCACGTCCTTGTCTCGTGACCGGCCGAAAGCTACGAGGCGGCCGGCCTTGGAAACGCGGCGCACCCCATGTGCCCGGGACCGGCACGTCCACATGCCCTATCCTATCCCATATTCCCATCCATCCCACGCTGCCCCGGCCCGTTGCTGTCCGTGCCGCCGGCCGGCCGCACGTTCCGGGTCCGGGTCCGCATGCACATGTCGCGTCGCGTTCGCTGAATCGCTGCCGCTGGCTTTGTTTTGTCTGACGATACTGAACAATTCATTCCTGATGCATGCATGCATGCAGGTCGGGGGCAACGCGTACCAGGTGCCGGCGGGTCGGAAGGACGGCAACGTCTCATCAGCGCAGGAGGCGGGCGCGAACCTGCCGCCGCCGACGGCGAGCGTGAGCCGTCTAAACCAGGTGTTCGGGTCCAAGGGGCTAACGCAGGCGGACATGGTGGCGCTGTCGGGGGCGCACACGGTGGGCGCCGCGCGCTGCAGCTCCTTCGACGGCAGGCTCTACTCGTACGGGCCCAGCGGCACCGGGCAGGACCCGTCCATGGACCCCGCGTACCTGGCCGCGCTCACGCAGCAGTGCCCGCAGACGCAGGCCGCCGACCCGGCCGTGCCCATGGACCCCGTCACGCCCACCGCCTTCGACACCAATTACTATGCTAATCTGGTCGCTAAGCGTGGCCTGCTCGCCTCTGACCAGGCGCTGCTCGCTGACCCGACCACCGCCGCGCAGGTGGTCGGTTATACCAATAGCCCCGGCACGTTCCAGACCGACTTCGTCGCCGCCATGATCAAGATGGGTAGCATCGAGGTGCTCACTGGCCCCAACGCCGGCTCCATCCGGACCAACTGCAGGGTGGCCAGCTAGCTAGATAGCTCATCATCGATCGAGGGAGCTCTGGGGGCGGTGTGATTAAAATCATACGACGACGACGAACTGTACGTACGTACGTACGGCGTAGAGTGGTGTGGTGCGGTGGTCCGATGATTCAGACTGTACGTGTCCAGCGATGATGATCAACCTGTAGTTGTGTACGTAGTACAGTACTCCGTACGTGCTAGCTACGGATCCGTTCCTTATAGCTTGTGCGTCTTTTTTTTGTTATACAGTTTTTTGTCGTTTTATTTAATTGGTTCATTCATATACGTGTTTATTTATGGATCAGTGATATACATAGCTTACTTGTGACTTGTGTGTCATGTAACCATTAATTAAACCATGAGTCGGGGGTACGTCATCACCAAATTAAATGTCTGTATATCTAATCTAATCTAATCTAATCTGAGGATTGCCAGAATATATATTGCTAAATGAAAAGCTACCTAGACAGAAATTATCCTCAGATGTCTGAGTATTCCTGGGCCACTTGCCAATTTCTTCCCAAAAAAGTCATCACAAACACACAAAATCCCAAGCCCATGGCACCGTCAGATTCGTTCATTGTGAAAAGGAAAAAAAAAAAGACTCCCATGCCATATATCTACGTTTGTTAACGACGGGACACTTTGGGCCTCCAGTTTCGGCAGGAGTCTACAAACCCAGCGGGCTACTGAGCAGCCTCGGCGAGCTGGGCTGTCTACAGCTACAAGGCCCCGTGCGAATCAGGCTTCTTGCTTCCATGCACGAGTGATCTGGGCCTGGGCTGTTCGGTGAGTCTGGGCCATGACCGCTCTAGTACTCCCAGTAGTAATCGTTTCCCTCGTCAAAAACAAAAAACAAAAAAACAAAAAAAAAGGCAGTCGCGTATGCATCGATGCAAGCTCACCACTCGTCTCTGCAGCAGCATCCATGGATGCATGGAGTCCCCGGGCGCAGAAGATCAGCGGCACCACCAGAGCAGAGCACGGACGCTTGCTGCAATGCAACCTACTACACCCACCCACCCCGACCCGCCCATGAGGGGCCGTGGCCCACTGATGCCTGCATGCAGCACGCTTCGCGGAGAAAAAGGCTGAGATGGTCCAGGCCAGCGCTTGCGGCAGGCTGGGCCGACCCCGACCCCGGTGGCAGGTCGGCTACTGTTCAGCGTGGAGTAGCACAGTGCCGCGCTACAGCAGCAGCACCAGAAGATGGATCGTACCGCCACCACACCGGCCGACACATACGCAACGGCCACCGATGGAGCGGCAGCAGCAGATCCATCTGCACTGCATGTCCGGTGTCCGTACCGGCCGCCACCGCCAGCGCCAGCCAGCCAGCGGCCCAGCGCCAGCGCACGCGACGCGACACATATAATATACTGGTGATTCGTCATGGCGTCACATGCCTGCCATCGCCGGCCGGCCGGCGCGCAGCATGGCATGCATGCATATGCGCGCGGCAGGTAGCAGCAGCAGAACAGTGCAGTGTGCTGCAGTACGTGCCTGCCATCGATCGCGTCGCGCGGGGGATCGGTGCTCGCCTCGGTGGTGCTCGCTGGTGGTTCCGGCCTGCATGGATACATACAGTACACAGATAGAGTCCCTTGGCTTTTGGTTGCTATCTTCAGAGTTCAGAACTTCAGACGGACGATGGACTTCTTGCACCTGCATTACTATTTCAGAGACTATCCACCACTGCTGCACCGCACCGCTATCTAAGCTGCTACTGTCACCGCCGGTGCTTTTGGACTTGAAGAAATTCCGAAGCTGATCGAAAGCACCTGTCGATATCGATGGATGCATCGATTGAGAGCGGCGGGTCATGAGATAGAGCCTATAGAGGGCGGCTCCATCTCTTTAGCCCCGTGTACATACGAGACGACGACTACTTGCATGTGTATATTGCCTTCTACGACAAGTCACGATCCAGACAGAAGCAGAGAGAGCGACTGAAAGAAAGAGAGAGAGAGGGGAAGATTGCGTCTCCTGTTTGGTCTCGCGCTCGCTTCTAGCTAGCTAGTCGCCAAATGATGAGCACGCACGGTGCTACCAATTGATAGAAATTCTAGGATCGTCTAGGAGCGGATCCAGTGGATGAAAACGGGTTCTAGTAGATAGTAGATGCGATTCATGTGTATACAGTGAAAAGTAGAGAGAGAGGTCGTGTGCAAACCAGAGGAGTCCACGGGATGAGTAGCAGTAGCGGCGGCGGCGTTAGGGTTGGAGCCGCCGTCGGTCATGGTCGTCGGTGCAGCGTCAGTAGTCGCGTCCGTCGTCATCTGCACGCACTGGGTGCTCGCCGGCGTCGGTGGCACTTACCGCCGCTGGCAGCGCCCCCTATCGATCGGTCTAGGGTTTAGGGAATGTCGGTGGGTGTGGCGGCGCAGGTGAACCTCGTGAGACGTGCCTGGCGCCCCGGCCCCCACCTTCCTTATATAGCACTGTGCGACGGGGGCCCACCAACCACAGGGTTGGACGCCCCCGATCAGGGCGTGACCTAGGGCCCGTTAGTCCGTTGGGCCTAACGGGAAGAGATCTAACTCTAACATTCTCCCCCTACATCTCATACAATTCTTTTAATTCTTCAATTCCATTTCAAGTTCAATATTCCAATTCTTTTCAATTCCATCATAGATTAGTATATAGAACATGCTTCATCATCACAACAATTCTTGTCATTAGACTCACAGCTACTACACACCTTTCTATTTTTTGGAAATAAAACCTTTCATCATTCTGGGCCCTTCTTATTCTTCGGGAATCATAGGCTCTCCCTTAAACCCATGTCGGCTATGTGTCCTCTGAACACACTGGGTGGGAGGCCTTTTGTGAGCGGATCCGCTAGCATCTTTTCTATTCGTATATGCTCAAGATTTATGATATGATCCCGAAGTTTATCTTTCACAACATAGTACTTTATGTCAATGTGTTTGGCAGCACCACTTGACCTATTGTTGTGAGCGTATTCTACCGCTGGGTTGTTATCACAATACAACCGCATCGGTCTTTCTATACTTTCAATTATTCTCAGTTCAGGTACAAATTTCTTCAACCAATTTACCTGCCCCGAGGCCTCATAACAAGCTACAAACTCGGCGTACATTGTCGAGGATGTAGTCACTGTTTGTTTCGAACTTTTCCACGATATCACTCCTTTAGCAAGAGTGAATACGTATCCTGATGTGGATTTTCTTTCATCTCCAGCATAGTTAGAATCTGAATACCCCTCTATGCACAGGGAATCAGATCTTTCATATGTTAACATGAGACCTTTCGTACCTTGCAAATAACGCAAGACTTTCTTCACTAGTTTCCAATGTTCAATTCCTGGATTCTTTTGATATCTGCTAAGTAACCCGGTAACAAAAAGCTATATCAGGGCGTGTACACGTTTGAGCATATTGTAAACTTCCAATTGCCGAAGCATACGGTACCGCTTTCATTTGATTAATTTCATATTGGTTCTTGGGACACTGATGTTCCCCATATTTATCGCCCTTGACAATCGGAGCAGGAGATGGACTACACGCATGCATACTAAATCTTTTCAGAACCTTTTCTATGTATGCCTTCTGCGATAATCCCAATACCCCTTTTCTTCTATCTCGATGAATCTCAATTCCCAAGACAAACGAAGCTTCACCGAGATCTTTCATATCAAAGTTCGAGGACAAGAATTTCTTCGTCTCTAATAGTAGATTGACATCATTACTAGCAAGTAAGATATCATCCACATATAGGATCAGAAATATGTATTTTTTATTCTTGAATTTCACATAGACACAATTGTCCTCGACATTTTCTTTAAACCCAAAACCCTTTATAGTTTTATCAAACTTCAAGTACCACTGTCTCGAAGCTTGTTTCAAACCATAAATAGATCTTTTCAGACGACATCCCATATTCTCTTTTCCTTTTATGACAAAACCTTTCGGTTGCGCTATATATACATTTTCATCCAAATCCCCCTTTAGGAATGCTGTCTTTACATCCATCTGATGCAATTCTAGATCACAGTGAGCCACAAGTGCCATAATGATTCTGAAAGAATCTTTACAAGAAACTGGGGAAAAAGTTTCATTGTAATCAATCCCTTCTCTTTGGGTAAAACCCTTAGCCACAAGTCGCGCTTTGTGTCTTTCAATATTCCCTTGGGAGTCATATTTCGTCTTGTAGACCCATTTGGATCCTACTTTCTTAGCTCCTTTGGGAATATTTTCTAGAACCCAAACCTTGTTGGTATTCATAGATTTCATCTCATCTTCCATAGCCTGAAGCCACTTCGATGAGTGTTCGCTTCTCATGGCTTCTTCAAAAGTTAGAGGGTCATCTTCCATATGATATTCTTCAGTTTCATAGATTTCATAATCATCTGGAATAGCTGACCTTCTAGTTCTTTGAGACCTTCTAGGGGCCTCTGGCACTTGTTCCACTATGGGCTGTTGTTGTTCTTCCTCATCAGCAACATCTGATTCTACAGGCTCCTGATGGACAGGTTCCTCTTGTTCATTCATTGTTGCTATGGGAGAATTCACAACAGGTGTTGTCACCACAGTATCCTGTACTGCTGGTGCAACATCGGCAGCAGGTAACGTAAAGTATGGTTCTTCAACCATCGGAGTGGTTACATGTACCCGCTTCTCCTCAAGTCTAATTTCACGTGTTACCTTGCTCCCCCTGATCATGTCATCCTCCAAGAACACAGCGTGTCTCGTTTCAACAAATTTCGTATATCTATCAGGACAATAGAATCGATATCCTTTCGATCTTTCTGGATAGCCAATGAAATGGCAGCTGACAGTCTTGGAGTCTAACTTTCCAATATTTGGGTTAAATACCTTTGCCTCAGCTGGACAGCCCCACACACGTAAGTGCTTAAGTGAGGGTTCTCTTCCTGTCCATAATTCATATGGTGTTTTCTGCACCGACTTGCTTGGTACTCGATTGAGTATATGAATGGAGGTTTTCAGTGCCTCCATCCATAAACCAACCGGTAGTGTAGAATAGCTCATCATGCTTCTCACCATATCCATTAGGGTACGGTTTCTTCTTTCAGCCACTCCATTCTGCTGAGGCTCCCCCGGTGTGGAGTATTGAGCGACTATGCCATTTTCCTGTAGGAACCTTGCAAAGGGACCTGAAATTTGGCCATACGGGGTATGTCGCCCGTAATACTCTCCACCACGGTCTGATCGAACTATCTTTATTTTCTTGTTGTGTTGATTTTCTATTTCAGCTTTAAATATCTTAAATTTATCCAATGCTTCTGTTCTTTCTTTAATTGGATAAATATAGCCATAGCGAGAGTAATCATCCGTGAATGTTATGAATGAATCATAACCATCCACGCTTTTCGTTGGGAATGGACCGTAAATGTCCGTGTGAATTATTTCTAATACTCTCGTGCTTCGTTTAGCATCTTTCTTTATTTTCTTAACATATTTTCCTTTGATGCAATCAACACATTGTTCTAAATCGGAGAATTCTAAGTGCGGAAGAATTGATTGTTTCACTAAGCGTTCTATTCTCCCCCTCGAAATATGGCCCAAACGACAATGCCATAATTTTGAAGAGTCGCTATCATTTCTCTTCCGCTTCTTATTCTCATTTGTAGGTTGGGAGACATTCGCATCATTCACAATATGATTCACATGATCAGCAAGAGATAACAAATAAAGCTTGTCTTGTCGGAAGGCAAGACCAACACATTTATTATTATCATCAAATAGTTCACATCTGTCATTACCAAAATGACAGCCAAATCCAACATCATCGAGTTTCGATACACTTATTAAATTCCTACGTAAAGAGGGAACATAGAGTACATCTCTGAGCTTAAGTACAAAGTCATCTTTTAGTTCTAAAGCTAAATCTCCAATGGCTTCAACTTCAGCTTGTACTCCATTCGCGACTTTAATCGTTCTTTCGCCTCTTTGCAGGATTCTCCTCCCACTTAACCCCTGTAAAGAATTCGAAACGTGAATTGTTGCACCTGAATCAATCCACCAAGAAGTATTCGAATAACATAAAAACAGGGATTCATCTACAAATGTGATAGTGTCATCACCTTTCTTTAGTAGCTTTTTCAGGTAGACAGGGCAATCTCTCTTGTAGTACCCTCTCTTGAAGCATTCCTTGCACTGGTCTTTCTCAGCATTGCCATATTTTCGGAAATCTTCATCCTGAGAGTCCTTTTCTTTGCCCTTTGCAAGTGTGTTTTCTTGTTGCTTGGAGGGAGAACCTTTGTTCCACTGGGGTTTCCCCTGTGGTTTCTTGTAAAAGTTCTTTCTTTTATTATCCTTCACAAGATGAGCAGAGTCACCCTGTGCGGATTTGATTCTCTCTTCCTCCTGGACACACATTGCAATGAGCTTTTCAATGTCCCAGTTTTCAGGCATCATATTGTAATTCACAGCAAAAGTTTCGAATTCTTTTGGCAGTGAAAGAAAGACCAAGTGAATGAGGAACTTGTCATTGATCCCCAAATCCATAGTCTTTAATTTTGCTGCCATGGTATTCATTTTTAATATGTGCTGACGCACACCACCACCATTGTACTTCTCAGATACAAGTTTCTGTATCATTGTGCTTGCTGTGGCCTTAGAAGACCCAGTAAACTGGCTCTTTACCCTTTCAAGGTAATCAATGGCGGTGATGCATTCTGGGATTGACCCTCGAATTTGGTCTTCAATGGTGGCTTTCGCCACCAATAGGCATTTTCTGTTGGATTGAATCCAACGCCTATGTTCGATGTCGTATTTCATTCTGACTTCTGCAAAATCACGCTTTCGGGCGTGAAAAACTTCGTCAGTTTCATCGGTTCTTTTCTCCGGTTCCTCTGGAATAGTAGGACACGGGGAAGTTATGGCAAGATCGATCTCTGCCAGTGCAAGTTCTAATTCATACTTCTCCTGCCATACACGGTAGTTGGTACCGTTGAGCGGAGGAATGTTATTGATGTTGACCATTCCTTTAACTCCTGAAATTTATCCAAAGAAAAGTGAGGAACATTCATCATGAAATTGTATGCCTTAATTTAACGTTGGTCAAAATTAAAACATACGATTTCTCTATGCAAAAATTTATACATCACCGTTGGGCAGAAATAAAAAAATAATGCATAGCAATTCATTATAATAATGTTATTAACAACGTTGGTCAGAGAATAACAATATTATAATCTCAACAAATTATCGAAAATCATAATTCACTCAAAATTAAATTATCCCGTTGGTTCAAATTTAATTTAGAGTCAAATTCAATATTTTCTTCGCAGCGGAAACAATTAAAATTGTTCATAATCTTATTTTCCAGAAATTTCAGGTCGAATTGTTCTCTAAACAAAATATCGTTGGATAAAATTGTATAGAGAAAATTCATTAAAATTTCAATTCAAATACAAAGGAAATTCATAACTATTTCTGGAAATTCTAGGCGCTATGACAGATAGCAGCGCCCTGAACACCAAGCGGGATTACATAGAAAATTCATCAAATTTCAATTCAAATTTATTCAAATATCAAATTCAATTTAATTCTGGAAATAAAATAGAAACTCTCACTGTTCATTGGCGGTTTGGGTCAAAACCGGTCGGCCCAGAGGCCAATCGGGCCCAACCAGCCGCGCGCGGGGCTCCCTTCTCCCCCAGGCCGCAACGTGGGCCTGGCCCGGGAAAGAGGAATCCCGCCTGGGCTCTATTCGGCCCAGCCGGCTCTGGAGCACCCGCGGCCGTCGGATTTAGGGATCGGGGATCGGACGGTCGCGCGGTGATGTCGCGAGAACAAAACCCGCCCGCCGACGGCCGGCCCCGAACCCTAGCTCATTCATTTTGCCCCTCCCCTTTCTCTTCCCCGCGCCGCTCCTGCTCAGAGAGGGAGAGAACGGCGGCGGCCCTTGGCGATTCCGCGGTCCGGCCGGGAGAGCTTTCCCGCCGCACCGCTCCTTCTTCCCCCTTCCCCCCACGCTCTTTCTCTTTCTCCTTTCGGCGTGCGCGGGCAGCAGAGCAACGGTGGCGGTGGCCCGGGGCGCGGCGGCGGTGTCCCGAGGGACCCGGCCGGGAGGAGCCCGCTAGCGCACGCGCCGCCGTAGGACCCCCCGCCGGCGTGCGAGCTCGCTTACGGCTGAGCTCGCCGCTGTCGGGCGGCTCTGCGGCAGTGCCGGTTCGTCGGCAAAACGGAGGTAAGGGTGGGGTTCTTTCTTGGGGTTGGGTTTCGATTTGGGTTCGGTTTTGATTCGGATCGGATTCGGATCGGGTTTTCCCTAGCGAGTTAGGGTTTCGTTCTTGTGTTTGCGATGCCGATCCGTGGTTCGTTCGTGTTCCTCTTCCCTAATCCCGTTCTGTTCTTGAGATTAGGGTTAGATGTTCGATTCGGTTGAGCTGTTTGAGCTCGGATCCAAGTGGATCCCCTCCGTAGGAGGCCACTGATACCATTGATAGAAATTCTAGGATCGTCTAGGAGCGGATCCAGTGGATGAAAACGGGTTCTAGTAGATAGTAGATGCGATTCATGTGTATGCAGTGAGAAGTAGAGAGAGAGGTCGTGTGCAAACCAGAGGAGTCCACGGGATGAGTAGCAGTAGCGGCGGCGGCGTTAGGGCTGGAGCCGCCGTCGGTCATGGTCGTCGGTGCAGCGTCAGTAGTCGCGTCCGTCGTCATCTGCACGCACTGGGTGCTCGCCGGCGTCGGTGGCACTTCCCGCCGCTGGCAGCGCCCCCTATCGATCGGTTTAGGGTTTAGGGAATGTCGGTGGGGTGTGGCGGCGCAGGTGAACCTCATGAGACGTGCCTGGCGCCCCGGCCCCACCTTCCTTATATAGCACTGTGCGACGAGGGCCCACCAACCACAGGGTTGGACGCCCCGATCAGGGCGTGACCTAGAGCCCGTTAGTCCGTTAGGCCTAACGGGAAGAGATCTAACTCTAACACCAATACCAATCCAATCATCCAACGCACGCACGCACGCACGCACGCAAGCAGCTGGAGGGGACGGCGACGCCGCGCCGGACTAGATCTCTGATCTCTTCCGAGACAATCGAGCATGACGACGACCGGGTTTTGCTGCTTCCATGGAGACATTACATTTCCGATCCCTGAAGATATATAGAAGATGCTAGCTGCAGCATGGAAACTCGATCTAATGTATACTCCAGCCTCAAGCTAGCAAACCCGGCCTGAAAGCTGCATGCATGTGTGGAAATGGAAACCGTGCCGTGCGTGCAGCAGCAACGACCACTGTGATGACTCCCCTCAATAATATACTCCATTAGACGATTGCTTGATTCCTCTTGCACGCTCGATCGAATTCTTCAGATGCACACCGCTAGCTCCGTAGCGTCTCCATCGAGATGCATGTACAGTCTTTTCAGGTCCTCAATAATATACTGCATGCCGCCACGGCAGCACCGCCCAGCGGCGCCATGGCAAAAAGTCGTCGCCGTCCCGGCCTACTACTTTCTTGCTCCGCTGTCCACTCCGTCGTCGTCGTCGCTTTTTCTCTCTCTCTTCCGCTCCTTCTGTTGCTGTCTTTTCGATGAGACGTCGCTGTAGAGGGACATGGCCAGAAGGTCCGGCGTCGGGTTTGCCTGCAGCGGGAGACGATAGCCGTCCGTCCCATCCATCCAGGTGACGTGTCTGCACTTGCCACTGTACTGCTAGTAGTGTAGGCGTAGCCTTTGTAGGACGGAGGAGTACTGGGCCGGTGGGCCTGACCTGACCTTGAGCTATGCTGTGATGAGCTAGAAGGTACTGTAGCTAGGAGGAGTAGCCCCGTAGCCCGTGCTCGTGCCACGCTCATGTATGTGTCGTGCACGCCATTATTATTTTTTATGGGCGTGCAGGTAGCCATGCTCTATAGTAGTACAAGCAGAAATGCCATGAACTCTCCCTCTGTCGTCATAAAACACATCGCTACGAGAGATTCTCAAAATTTCATCTCTAGATAAATTTATTTATTATGAAATTTTATTCAATGATATATCCAGTGTACAATAAATATTAATGCTATCTTATACTATATATTTACACTTTTCCTATAGTTCAGGTGTCTGAAATTTAAGATGATTTCAGGCAACACTAATGTACCACCAACTAATTGTTAATTTTATATTTTGTTATTTGTCTTTGTGTTATAACATATTAAACTTTTGTCCTTGTCCTTCTATAGAAATAATTGTAATTGTTAAATTATCTTTGTGCTAACATATATAATATTTTGTGAGGTTTGTAGTTTTGTCTAACATATTTTTTATTTCCAGAAACAAAATTACAGACCGTGTCTACATAAATTGCAATGAACTAAAACTATAATTTTAGTATAAAATATATGCAATAACTGTCGCCTGAAATAAAACTAAAATTCAAGCACCTGAAATTTAGCAAATCCCATATATTTAGTTAAAATTTAAAAATATTTAACTTTTCAGTAAATCAAGAATGACATTCTCTTTAGGACGGAGGTAGTACAAAAGCCAGCTATGTTTTGTCGTCATAAACAAACAGGGGTCAGTTTGTTAGGCTCCGGCTCATTTTAAAAGAGATGCACTTTACGTGACATGTGTATCAAACTAGTTTAATTTTAATTGAGTTTATAGTGATTACTAAAAAACTATTTTTCATAATCAATTCAACGATACTTATTTTATATCATAAATTTTAGTATGTTTTTGTATAATTTTGATCGAACTTTAAATCTTTTGACTTATTGATTTACGAGAATTGTGAACCGAGGGAGTATTGATATAGTAGAAAAATGCAAACAAAGAATCCTATAAAATTATCTTTATAAATAGAAAAGAGAGAAAAAAGACAACGCCACACAATAGTACCCAACCCTGCCTTATCTGATTAGTGTAATCATCAGGTCTATTCATTGGCACCCGACTAAAATGAGCAATCAACTTTGTGCAAGTACCGTGTTGCCGTGTTGAAGTTGGCATATCAGCTGCTAGCTGCCAACTAAAAGGCGGATTACAATGTCCATTATATTCGTTAATCGCAATGCGTACTGTTCCTTAATTGACATTTACCCCTCCTTTTTTGTACAAACGAAACGTACTGTGAAATACTGCCTAATTAAATTTGTTGGGGAGATGGCTAGAGAGCTAAATGCAACTAATCGTTGCCCTACTAGTAGTACAAAGCCGTCCAGTCACGCCATAAATGATTCTTGTATAAATGTCTAAAATGTGCACTAGGAGGACCAAATTAAATTCAGTCTCGTAGTATAAGCTCACGATAAAGTTCACAGAATCACAGACGGCATAATATATATATATGCTCACTTCGTTCTAAATAGTAATCCAATTTGAGTTTTAAAAAAATTAGCGTTTGTTATGCATTGAAATATACGTTATATTCTCTCTGGTTCCTTTTTAAGCGTGGCTATGATATTCGTGTTGCTCAAATATTCTTAAATTTAACTAGAATTGTAAAAAAATCTCTAAATAAATTTATTATTAAAAATATATAATTAACAATTAATCTAACAATGCTAATTATATATCAGAATTTTGTCTTAAAAATTATATATCATAAATATTAATATTTTTTCTGATCAAAGATGAATACGTTTGACACTTTGACTTCTCAATAAGTCAAGTGAGGACAACAGTTAAAAAGGGATGAATGGGTACTCACGTACATAAAAACCACAGATAAAAGTGAAAACAAAATATTAGTACGTAGTACAATTTTGAAGGGAGGTGTCAATAAAACAAACAAATGAAATACGTACGGTAGTCGGTAGGTGGTGCTGTTGCAATGCACGCTAGCACAGCAGCTGAAGTAGGGTGCTTCCCTGGTCCTTTGGAGGAGCAAAGGACGCAATGGCAACAAATAAGGATGCAGAAAGAAAGTGGAGGACACTTTTGCATTTTCCATCCATCTCGGCGATCTCGCCGATGGGCGCGCGCCCAACCTTTGGTCGCTGACACGTGGTCCCAGAAGTAGACCTGTCCGGGGCCCACCGCACCGCTGCGGCATCGCCTTCTGCTCCAACGGCCTGCAGCGTCCAGTTTTGTCTTGCGTACAGGCCCCGGGTACCGGCGTATCCGTACCCGCCTCTCGCTGCTGCGTGGGACCAAACGGTCACGTGGTCCCGCCTGGCGGCACCAGCTCATCTCAGCAGTGAGCAGGGGAATGAGAGAGCCTGCGCGGCGCCGACACTGCGGCCTCTGCCCACTGCCAATGCACGCCGGCAGGCAGCAGGCGGGCGCCTGCAGAGTGGGCCCCGCCAGGGGACGCCCGTCCCGCCTACTACTACTCAACTGTTCCGTGGCTACGAGGCCTATACTGTACTACTCCGTATGTACTTGTCTCAATTTGTAATAATTTCTACTGCTCTCTTGTTTTTTTATTAGAGCCCGGTTGAATTATTTTATTAGAAGAAATTAAAATTTAAGCTATTTAGCTTAGAATTTAACATTCCACCACTTTCTAAAATTCACATATAAGCCTATCTCAAATTCATAAAGTAAATATAAGTCTATCTCAAATTCATAGAGCAAGAGAGATAATCATTCTATATTTCTACTTTGCAACTTATAATATATTTTTTAAACTCGATCTCCTACGATAGAAATACAACAAACAAATATATCTCTCATATAGTGAATAATAATATATAAATATAATCTATATACAATAATATTAGTTTAATTAAGATGTGTCTAAGTTATGATTATTAAAATGAATTCAATTACCAGAATCCAAATAGGAGCTAAGTGAAATCTACTACGGAGTACTTGGTATTCTCTCGTGGAAAGCTAGCTTTGCAAGGGCAGTTGCGGTCTTAATAAGTCCAAACTTATGAGCATGAGTGTCCCAACAATAAAATCTTTATCTAGTCTCTATAGTGACAGGGGCGGAGCTAGACTAAATTCGAGGATGGTGCGTTTGTAACATGAGTCCAAATATGATGAAGCATTGACATTTATCACTGTTTTTTTTATTTTTTGTGTGGTGTGGCTGCACCCACAGTGATGTATGTAGCTCCGTCTGTGTATAACGCGGTGTAAATAATGTCATACGTCTAACACAACCATGACTTCACACTTAAGAAATGGTTTCCCACTCTTTTCTCCTCCCTTTTCATTAACTATGACGCCACAATAGATTTTTTTCTTGTCTCGCATAATATTTAACGCTATCTTCGAAAACTATATATGATTTTAGGGTGGAAGTAGTCTTATAATCTTCCTCTTTGAACTCCTTAATAAAAACATGTTTAGACACGGGTGCGAAAATAAAAGTACCTTTTATTACACAGGCTCCTATAGTATCTAGCTTAGATTGTGCCAATCCAACCATAACCCACCCTCCTTTAAGTCTCCCTCGCTTTTGGCAACATAGCCTTTACAACCTACAATATCCAAAACAACCTTTCACATCCTTGTTGTGATCAAACGAGATCTCTCTCTATCCTAAAATAAATCAATTCCTAAAATCATCCTAAATAAAGTTATCTTGCGTTTCACCAATTTAATAGAAACATATAACCAACTCCCGCAAAACCAATAAGTACATCATAAAAATTATTTCATCATAATTTTTCTAGTGATACTAATTAATTTAGTGTTATAAATATTGGTGATTTTATAACTTTGGTTTAATTAAAACTGTTTTGAGTTATGGTAACTTCAAAAGTTTATTTAACTTGAGACGAAGTTACTAGTTCACAATGAAAAACAGAATTACAAAAAGAAGGGAAAAGGACATCAAACTGAGATCATCATGCATGCAATGCGCTTTAATTTCATCGGCTGCTCTGCCTGCTAGCTGGGAGCCTGGGATCTACTGCTACTACACAGTACCAGTACCACAGTGACTACTGTACACAGCGCTCGATCGAGCTGTAGCTACCGCCGGTCGCGTGTACGTGCAGTTACTGTTGTGGAAGAGGCGGCACGCATGCATCAGGGCGTCACAGTGTGCACGCAGTGCAACACAGTTTCAGCTCGATCAGCTTGCCAGCCGTTTTCAGCTCCTGTAGCTTACGTTGAACACATCACACACAGCTGCATGCCAGCCAGCCTTCACACCACTTAACTGATGCAGATATATATGCATGCTTTCCTCATGTAATCCTATTCCTGTAGCGTCCATATGTATGATATAGATGTGGAGGAATCCATATAAATAATCGTACGAAATATATGTTGCTCTCAAGCGACCTGTGCTTTCTTGACAGTGGGATAAGAGGCCAGCTTTGATGAATTGCTTAGTCAGCCAGGGAGCTGCTGCTTGCAGCTTTGTTTGACTAAACTATAGTTGATGTTTTTTTTTGAACGAACAGGAGGGGCTTGCGCCCCTACTGAATATTATTAAGCAGAAAAGAACAAAACAAACAAAAGGTTAGAGATCCAAAGACAGAGCTCAGCCAAGTAGATCAAGAAACGAAAAAAGAAACAAAGAAAATAAAATTGATTACACAAGCTGCTCTAGCCATAAACTGATTTGGGGAAAATACTTCTTCTTCGCACGAAGTGTAACTAGGTCGAAGATACTTCTGAAGATGTGTTTGCACTGCTGTGTACTATAGTTGATGTTGTGTGCATCGTATCAATAAACTGGACCATGAGTATTTTAGGCATGTAAACTAGCTGGTACATGGCGCTCTGGAAGAAGAAAAAAAAATGCAGGGCGCCAACAATAATGGAGCACGTGTTTGGATTCTCAGGGCTGGGGTTCAGGTTACATGGGCGGCAAATGATGTCATCATCGATCAGGCTGAGATGGAGACCATACCGAAAGCAACCACAGACACTGCACAAGCAAATGGACATTGAAATATATATACTACTGTGTGTATTATATACTCCTTCTATAAGGTATGATTTGATTTGGTGTTGTCTTCAAAAACATATTTTAACCTATAATTTCTCTTAGAATATATAATTTATAGAAACAAATATTTGATCATTAGAAAATACTTTTAAATACAAATCTAGTGTGACTAGTTTTGTAATATAAACTTTTAATACAATTAGTCTAATTGTTAGTTAAATATAACAAAATTTAAATTTTAAAATACGTGTAGGCCTTATATTCGTGGACGAAGGGAGTATAACATATGTATGTGTGTATCTTTCTCTTTGTACATGTGTAATAACTAATAAACATATAATAACTCATCTGTCACGGTTTTAACCTAGCTACACCACACACAAACAAATGACTAGCTAGTTAAACGACTGACAAGTACTTAACTAAAAGGCACTAGCTAGCTCCCAATGCAAGAGCATGACGTGTGGCGTGTGGACGGGTAAAGATAGAAGACACTGCAGACAGCACAGCTCTGATCTCTTTCTTTTACCACCTCCCCACCTTCTCCTTTACTTTATCTTCCCTTTCTATTTGCTATATTAGCTCCAGATCCATGCTCAGCTTTCTTGCCAAGCTCTAAATCCTGTCTTTTGACAGTTTGTACGTACCAAGACTAAGCGCTTTTGAACTGAGATCGTACGAACTATACAGTAGCCTATAGCATACCTTTATTTTACAACATAAGAGCACATCTAACAATAGCCTCCAGAACATGGCCCTAAATTGAATCTGCCCTCCCTTCTTTTGTTGGCCCAACAAATTCATTCAACCAATACACGAGCGAAGGACCCACATGTCATTAAATCAAACCTTTCTTCCCTATCCGTCACATGCGATGGAGGGCATGGGCAACCAGACGAGGGCGAGAGGGCCAGGTTGCGCAGATAGAGGAGGTCACATGGATGGCCGTTGAGTACGTGAGGGCACCGGTCCACGCAGCTGTCGTGGGTCGCGCGGAAGACCGTAGGGGCGCAAGGGTGCGAGCACGTGTGGGCCACCGAGTGTCAGAGGCGGGTCAGCAGGGAGGGCACGTCTGCCAAGCAAGAGCACTCGTGCAAACCAATGGGTAAGAAGACCACGCGAACCAACAATGAAGAAGGAACAGGCGAATAAAGTTAAGAGTATTACGGTATTTTTACCTCTTTTATCTATCGTAAGGAACTGTTTTGCTAAATGGTGTATCAAAACGGCTCTAACTACATCGGAGAAAAAGAAAACAGTTTTACTAATAGAGTGGAGTCGGCCAAACGCGCCATGTAGATTCTAGCGCAGCAAAGCATACACGTACGAATCTTAAAATTTGTCAGCTCGCCACAAAGAGTCGTTAGAGGAGTATATTCTCTGACTTGCTGAAGCAAAGGCGGGAAACACTGCAACTGCCGTTTGTTCGCAAGTGGATGGATCAGATCTCTTGCTACAGTGCATGCATGGATGTGCAGTAAAAGCAGCAGTAGCATTCAGAGTAGTATTAATCAGGTTGTCCTTGTTCGCTAAGAGCAAGGTTAATAATACAGAACACTGCTGGCTGTATAAATCTTTACAGTCAACCTCTTAGCACACTCATATAATGGTTTTATCTTCATATTTAATGCATGGCCTATTTGTCTATCTCATAACATTTCTTGGTTCTTGTGTCCAAACTGGTTGTAAGCTTACAGCTTACTTCTCCTCTCTCTCCTCCACCTCAGCATTGAGCCTGCTTGCAGCCCATCACTATACTTGCTCTAAGACACAAGTCTCTTATTTTGTCGACTTTATTTCAATGAAGTCAGAGAATCTGTGCTATAGTATATATAGTACTAATATGTGAGTGCATATGTTCTAATTCTGACCAACTTATCATAAAAGTATAGTAACATCTACAATGTCAAACAAACACACACTGATCAAATAGGTGTTCTAATGAATCTAGTTTGATGTTGTAGATGTTCCTACATTTTTCTATAAAAAAATATTTAAAATTGGATAATTTGAACTCACGAAAAAAGTAAAATTAAACGACTTGCGATTTTTTTAAAATGTAGTAGTACGGCCATATCCGTTTTGGCGTGCTAGCAAATGATGGGGGAGACGGCGGCCACACGCCGGCGCCGCCACAGCCCACCACTAGCCTATATGAGCGGATGATGATTGGCGCTGGTGCGCGCTCACATTGAGAAGTGTAGCTAGCCAGAGCCAGCTGCCCATATGCATCAACTAACCACACGGCCGGCCGGCGGCCGCCGCCGCCCCGGAGCTAGAACTGGGTATATATATAGTTTAGCGTATGAGTGCCGCCGGCGGCGGTACGTACGCCGGAGTCCGGACGGGCAAGCTAAGGTACAGGATGGAAATGAAGAAGGCGACCGGTCGTTCATAGCCGCTTGGAGCATTGGTCCTCCAGCTAGGTACCTGTATAGAGCGAGGGTGAGCCCCACAGCACGTAGCTAGTGTGTACGTATAGTATAGTACACTCTCCAGCGTGCTCCCCATATTGTGGCTAGCTCCTAGGATGGTCCATGCAGGCACCCCGTGTGTGGAGATGGAGCCAAGAAAAAGACGCCGGCAACAAGCACGGCACGTAATTTCCCCCCTTGTTCTGACTGCATTGGTGGTGCTCATCATCAACCAACCAACTGGATCCTTTGCGACTACTGCCTCGTGTCACCAGCTCCAAAGTACACTACCTCTATCCTAAAATAAAGAACCTTATATATGTCTTATGTTAATAATTTGTAGGAGCTTATACAATATACCACTAACATAAATTAAATTAGGAGTATATCTTAAGTAATTTTCTTATTTTTCTATGTCCTTAGAATTTGTCTTTAATTCTTGCATTTCATGTGAAACTCAAGCATTGGCGTCTAAATGGGGTTTTTAGGGCTAGTTTGAGACTACTCCTGCTTAATTAACTCTAGTGTTAGTTTAGTAAAAAACGACCCCAAACACCTATTTCTAGATTAACCAACTTCATGGATCGAAGTAGCAACCATGCCTCCGAGTTCATCTTGGTGCAAATGGTACGAATATCTCCCTTATCATATCCGATTTCGAATTCGTTTAGAGGAGTAAATTCTTCATCTATATCCAAGTTTGGGTATTTGACATCTGTTACCGTATCTATATCTAAAATTTTGAATAGCCAAATTGCATATTTATGATATCGATACATGTTCATATACTATCCCATATAGCTAACTCTTTCTAGATTCAAATTTGATCATATCCGACAAAGCTGAAGTCGGTGAAGTAAATTGTAGTGGCTTCACTAGCTTAGAGAAATGCTAATAGTTACAACAGCCTGCTGGCTGTAAGGTTTTTTTTAGCCCTTCTCCCATCTCACTTATATAGTAGTTAGTTCTTCAATATTAATACATGGTTCACTTATCTCTCTCATAAGTCTTTTTGTGTTCTTGTGCCTAAGCCAGCTGTAAGCTTACAATTCATTTCTTCTGTCTCCTCTTCTCTCTCATTCACCTCAGTATTTAGCCAGCTTATAACTTGTTATTATACTTACTTTTATAGAGTTATAGTTGTGGGGAGGAGAAATTAAAGAGCTTCATGATTACTACAACAGTGCACTGTCAGGTCAAGATAAAGCCTCTAAGAGCTGTACCAAAGACAGCTTATATGTCCCAACCTCTCCCCTACAGTTCAAAGTAGGAGATGTGTTGCGAACGCTTTAACATGGAGCATAAAAGTATTTTTTTCTTTTATGCTTAGGGCTAGATTGGTAGGGCTCTGATTTCTCTTGAAAGAGCTTAGGCTCATGTTTCTCTTGTGGAGTAGTATTTTTGATGGAGTTGTAATCATTTTGAAAAATATTTGTCAGCAACGACTTCAATAACTTTGTTAGAATTTGCACCTAGTTTGTGTGGAGGCCGGGGAAGCCACTTTTTCCTAGCTCTAGCTCCTATCTATCAAGGAGATGTTTTGGTACCCAATATTTGGCATGGCTTCACAACACAATGGAGCCGCAAGGAGCCGGAGCCAGAGGGTGTTTGGCAAGGCTCCTCTGGAGGGGCTTCTCCAGAGGAGCTAGAGTTATAGCTTCTCCAAAACGGCTTTGATTTCTCTATTTTTACACTAAAAAATGATTCCTCTTTAAAATGTTTGGCATAATTTCTCCGGAGGAGCAGTATGTATCGATTCACAAGAAAAGGCAATAAACAAAGAAATAAAGGCAAGATGATCAGGAAGTCGTTGTCTTGCTCGTGGACATTGGCTAGCTAGCTAGAGGTAGCTATACTTACCTATTTATTCACACTTCACTATCATGACATTGATGGAAATTTTGATGGAAGAGGATCACAACTCACATGAAGGGGACGTTTCTGGTTTCCAATTTAAGTTCTTCATGTTTTCTTTAGAAGTAGAGATGCTGCATATATACTGGAACAACATAATGTTATTTCCCTCTATATGCTTTATTTCCAATAGAGATTTTTTTTGTGAAGAACTAGATTTTTAAGAGTCCTTGAAAAGAAACGAAGTAATAAATTTTGAGTTTGATATATATATACCCGAGGTACCAAATTTTATAAGCTCTTTCAGGTTATATTCAGTGGTTACTTTTCAAGGTTGATAATCTCATGCTAATAAGCTTGGAATGAAAAACAGCGAACAGTGCTCCGGTCGCTAGCTAGATACACATATATACATACCATACCTGTAGATGGTCCATCCTTAATTCCTTTCTAGTGTAAAACTTACATAATTCTCATCATGTATATGCAACAAACCTACTAGTTCAATAATGGTGACTCAATTTGATATATAGAACAAAAGATATTTTAATATATAGATTATTCTTATGAAGTGCTGTACATGATGACCACCCCCAATTCAACCCAAATTAATTTCTTATGACACTGCTGATCGTGAGGATTTCTTCTTCCATATGTTCAAATATATATATATATATATATATATATATATATATATATATATATATATATATATATATATATATATATGCCCATGTACCAGTTTTATTGTGAATAACAATAGCTAGTTCATGTGATCAATTAAATAGAAACAATTTGATGGTCTACAGTTAAGGCAAGATAACTATATATTCATGGAATGATCTTAATAAAAATGCACAATGCTAGTTTAATTGTCTTACTGCAAATCAATAAGCAGCAGTTGACAAAAACAAATTATTACAATATTTAGAAGATATATATCAATTCCATTTCGTTTTTAGTACTAGCATCATTATGTTGTAAACAAATGCAGATACAATGTCCAAAGTATAATCAGGCAATTTTGTTCCCTTGAAAAGAGATCACTGTACATAAATAATCACCTGCTATTAACATTATTTTTCCTGTTCATCAAAAGTGAAAATAGCTAATACGTCTTAGAAAGGAGGCTATGAATAATTAATATGCGCAGTCTAACCATGGGAGTTTACCATAGAGTCTGCTTGAACCATAACCTGGGTATGAATTGTATGATATAAAGCATTATACATGATCCTTAATTTTCTAATGCAAAGATATGAGAGATTATTTCACTTGTAACTCAAAACAGTTGCAAGCCAGAGGATTTTATATTTTTGTTCACATCATATACCAAATTGACAAGATCTTGCAAGTCGATCTATATCTCACATGCATGCATGCATGCATATTAATTAATTACTAGCAATACATAAGGTTATGCTGGTTTTTTTCTTCAGTAGCACAATACTGCTAGGAACAAAGAGATAGTCGTTGTTATTGATCAATCAGTCGATAATTACAGTAAGTAAACAAGTTAGCTTCATTCAGACTAACGACTGTGATGAACTATATATATATATCTGATATATGAATGTTGGTAAATGACGGAGAACAAATAAAGTAAAATAATATGGCAATCATAGAAGAGTCAATCTACATCTACATTGCATTACAAGTACAGGACGTTTTTTCAGGCAAAATATTGGATGTTTTTTTTTAAAAAAAAGAAAGAACAATACCTACACATATATATGTGATATAAAATCTTGATACTCCTGGAAAACCAAAGTATGCCCGGAAAGGAATGGAAGAAAATCAGTAAGCTTGAGACTAAGCGACGCAAAATGGCTGAGTATATATATGTACGTAGTGAGTCTCTGAGTACCAAAACAAGAACTGTATAAAACTATAAACCCCGTGCACGTGCATATGGTACTGAGTCCTGCTTACTTCTGATAAAAGAGCTATCATTATTCCATTACGTACTCTCAACAGTGGTTTATTAGATGGGGAGTACGCTAAAGGAAAACACAGCCAAGGTCAAAGTAAATCTACTGCCTGTTGTATATAGTATATTGTTTTCACATACAACATTTCAATCTGACAAGTTAGCTAGGCATGCATTGGAGAGACTCAGAGACTGGACTGTTAACCAAAAAGAGATGATCAGCAAATCTTACATGATCTAGGGACGACCCTGCATTAAGGCCTAATAATGAGTGACACTGAGCAATGGCAGAGCCTGCTCATGCTGTCATGCATGGAGCAATTGTAAAGCACACACAGGAAAGCTCTCAGGACTGAAGTCATGGTCTCTCTACCCATCACTACGTATACGTACGTACTGCCGCTAGTGTACGTGTACCCAGATGAGTAGAAGTCAGACACAGATTAACATGGTTCTTCAAATTATATACTTAGTACACTGTACACCATGCAGTACACTCTTGCATTTTGTTGTGTGATGACTATAGCTAGCTAAGCTAGCTTCTTCCCCACATGTAAATAATGAGTTTTTTGTATTGCCTTTTGCAATGCTACTAGCTATAGTATATGCACTGTGCAGTATGCACTACGACGCAATGTGGGCATATGCATCAACATGCATGCATGCTGAGATTCTTCTATCTTCCTCACTCTGACTGACGCCAAAAAGATCGAGCGGAAAAACCGAGTCCAGCAGCAAAAAAAAAAAAAGCTCTCTCTTCTCGATCTTGTATGCTTTCCAGCTCGTCTCCTCATTTTTCTTTCTTTCTCTTAGCTTGCAGAAAGGCTTATACACAAATATTGGCATTACTAGCTTTCATGTTTCGTATATGCATGTCTGATGAACACTTCACTAGTGTAGTAGATGTAGCAGAAAGAACAGAACTGCTGCTGCTGCAGAAGAAACAGCAGTAACAGAAGCAGCAGGGAAGGTATGCATGGCACAAGAGACAAATGCGCGAACCAAGTCAAGAGGTGGAACAGTATGCGCATATAGCTAGCTAGAGAGAAAGAGAGAGATCGTAGATCGAGATGAGATGAGATGCGCAGAGAGAGAGAGAGAGAGAGAGAGATCGAGAGAGAGAGAGGATGAGCAAGCAAGCAAGCTTACGAAGGCAGATCAGCCTGCTCTCTGTGAAGGACAGGAGAAGGATTTAGGATCTGACCTCCACTCCTCCCATAACTGCCTGTCTTAGAGAGAGAAACCGGAGAAAGAGAGAGAGAGAGAGAGATCTGGATGGCAGCTGAGCTGAGCTGCATATGGCTTTGGCTGGCTCTGGGCTCTCTGGCTGCTGGCTGCAGCCGAGGAGCTCCCACATTTTAAAGGCACCTGCTTGATCCCTTCTCCTGCCTAGGTGAGAGCCCCAACCAATTGACCTGTCCAAAACACCACAGCAAGAACAATCCATGTGCACAATACATGCATGCAGTACAATAAGACACACATGTTGCCTTGCCCCCTCTCATCCTACACACTGATGATCCTGAACTAGCTAGCTAGGAGCACTCCCTGAAAATCCTGATATATATGATCATGAAGTGCGTATTAGCAATTGTTATCATATGTGGGGATCGGGGCACACAGTGTTTGCTAGGCCCAGTCATGCATGCTGACACTAGGCAATTAGATAGCTTTCAGAAATGCAAGAAATCAGTTCTCCTCCAGGGAGGAGGCAAAAGAAGAAGAAGAAGAAGAAGAAGAAGAAGAAGAAGAAGAAGAAGAAGAAGAAGAAACCGAACAGCTGTGCAATTAATTAAGCTTTATATATATATAGCTAAATTAGCAAACGAGGAAATGAAGAAAGCAAATCGATCGAGGAGAGAAATTAACCATCGAGCTGAGAAATAATTTTTTTGTTGCTGTTTTGTTCTTAATTTCCTTGTTTCCCCCTTCACACTGAAATTGCTAAAAATAAAATTGAGAGAGATGAGCTATATACGGGTTACGAGCGAAGAAGACTTGTTGGTGCAGTGCAGTGCAGTGCAGTGCTCCCTCCAGCTCGATCCATCCTTACTTGCACCGGCTGGCCACGTACCACCGCATCCTTTGGATTTGCTGGATCTCGATCCACGACGACGACGACGACCATTGGTGCCGGCCGTCAGTGCAGTGGCGCGGCCGGGAAGAAATAAAGTAGTAGTAGCTGGCTGCTGCTGCTGTAGTGGTAGATCGTACTACGAGCACGACGACGAGACGACCACGACCTCTCCGGCTGCCACTGCCATGCCTTCACAAGTCAAGATTCAAGGAGCACCTCGCTTTCCCGGACGAGGACGACGACGAGGAAGGCGGCGACGGAAGGCCGCCGTGCTGCGTGGGCGGCGCACTAGTCCTCCACCCGCCGCCGCCGTTCTCCTCCTCGGGCTCGGAGCCGGCGCAGTCGAGGTTCACCCCGAACAACCGCAACCGCTTCGAGGCCGATGACGCCACGACGGGGGGCGGCGGCTCCGCTTGCTGCCCTGGCGTCGTGGGTAACCGTACCGGCACGGAGTCCAGCACCATCGTGGAGGGCTGCTGCTGCTGGTGGTGCGGCCGGTAGAAGAGCAGCTGCCTGCTGCCGGGCCCGTAGGCGTCGTAGCGGCGCTGGTGGGGGTCGGCGTAGAGCGAGGAGGGCGAGGGCGGCAGGTGGAGCACCGTCGTCGTCGTCGTCCTACCATGGGCGCCACCGACCCCGACCGCGGCAGCAGCAGCTGTGTAGTGGTGGTGGTGCGCGTGCAGCCACGGCGCGTACGGGACGACGGAGGGGAGCGGGAGGCGGTGGTGGTACGGGTGGTGGTGGTGCAAGGCGGGCGGGTCAGGTCGGCGTCGCCAGTCGATGAAGAGCCTTCCCCTTGCCGCCTCGCCGACGCCGCGGCCGAAGGAGACGGTGTCCCCGGCGTCGAGGCGCTTCTCCTTGACGAAGCGGCTCCATCCTTTGGTCATCACGTAGCTCTGGCTGCTGTTCCAGTAGGAGTAGCGGAAGCGCCACGGCTTCCCCGTGCGGTCCTCGAAGCTGAGCAGCAGGCCCTTCTCGTTCGCCGCCGAGTCCAGCGGGAAGTACTTCTCCGCGTGCTGCTTCGGGATCACTAGCCGGTTCAGCTTCCCGACGTCGCTCGGCGTCACCACCTTGTCGAACATGTGCTCCTTCTCCACCGCCGCCTGCTGCTGATGCTGATGCTGCTGGTGCTCAGCCGCTGCCCTCTCGTCGCCGCCGCCCGACCGGGCCGCGGTCGGGGGAGCGGTGAACTCCATCGATCTCCGACCGACGACCGGCGATCGATCGAGATTGAACCGTCCGTCCGTCCGTCCGTCGAGGTAGGTAGGTAGGATCGTAGACGCCGACCGATCGATCGACGATGCCTCAGCTAGCTCCTCAGCTAGCTCGCTCCTGCTGCTAGCTGCCTTCAAACTTCAAACTTTGACCACCACTGGCTACTGCTTTTTGTTTATGGCATGCTACTGGATGGCGAACAGTGACACGCGGTGCAGCTGTTACTATAGTTAGTATACGACCTTGGGAATTGTTTTATATTAGCGGATGGCTTAGGATCGGAATAATTTAGAATTGGGGAATTTGCAGGGTTTGGTTCTGCTTGGTTTCTTGGATTATTATTCTGGGGGGAGCTGCTACCGGCCGCGGCCGCAGGATGAATTGATCAGGACGGAAGGGAGGAGGATACGCGACCTTGAGCCTCAAATCAAGGTAGGGATCGATCGGAGGAAGAAGGAGAGGAGAGAGGAGGAAGAAGAAGAGGAGTGGCTGGCTAAGAGAGACTGGCAGGAGATGTGATGAGTGGTAGCAGTAGTAGCAGTACTATGAAGGTTCTTTGCATTTGGTGGGGCAAGCTAAGGGAGAAGGGGAAAGGAGATGGATACTTACTTTTGGCTTGCAACCAAAGGTAATTAATTGAATTGGCCTAGCTACTTAGCTACACTGTAGTGTTAATTGTTGCAGCCTTGCAGCTAAGCATGTGGGTGAAGAAGTATGCATCATACATGTACCTCTCCCTGTCAGTGTGTGTATGTATGTAGTACCACTAGTATTGTTGTATCCCCAAGGGGGAGGGTGGGCATAATACAAGTAGCCTGCTTTTTAAAGGGGTGAGATGAGATGAGATGAGGTAGAGGTGAGGGAGTGGGGAGAGAGAGAGAGAGAGATACAAATAGTAGTAGTAGGGGGATCAGAGGGGGTGTGGGCCCCACGGATTATCTGGTTGAGCTCATGTGAGCTTGTCCTTCTCATGCCATAGGTGGAGCCTTTATGCGAGTTAGGCAGGTGATGAGCCCCAAAATGCCAGTTGTTGCCTTGCCTCTGCAAAAATCTTCAGCATGTTATTATTCACTGGTATCTCAGCTATATATATATATATATATATATATATATATATATATATATATATATATATATATATATATATATAATATACCACTTTGATTGGCACTTGATTCTACTAGTTTTTATTTTATTTTTATATAAATAAGGATATATAGTTTTTTCCTACTTTATTAATACCTAGTGAAAATATAAGTTTGCTAAGGCGTTACTCCTCCGTCTAGAATATATATATATATATATATATATATATATATATATATATATATATATATATATTAATTATAGCACCAAACCATCATAAATTAATATAGTCAAGTTTTTATTAAAATGTATTAATCATACTAAACAAATATGAGTAGATTCTTCATGGTATATATTTTTATACTATATCCATTTGGAGTTGCAAATATTGACACTAATTTTCTATAAACTTAGTCAAGCTTAGGTATATATATGTAGTTTGCATGGATCAAATAAGTTATAATGATTATATTGTATCCTTTCTAGGAAGGAGAGGTATTTTCTAGATTTTTTTTTTGTAAAATGTTTTACAATCGCAACCTATATGAGCACACCCGAGATACTAGTTGGACAGATCTTGAGATCCAAAGTCACCATATGCTCCTCATTATTGAAGTCACACGTCTACTACTAAAAGAATATCAGACATATATAAGTGTCAGCGACAATGTTGACTTAAAGGTTTGTAACCCGGATGGACAGGATCGACACACACAAAACCTAGTAGCTGAGTTCATGTACCAAGACAATTTTGCATCGCTCACTAAGTTTGGTTGCTGCCGGTTTTGTTTATATATGCCGCTCCAGTTCTTGATATATACTATAAACATGGTTGACGCAAGTCAACCTATGTTATCAACTTCAAAATTTCCTAGCACTTTCAGGTGAAGCGAGCTGAGGGCACATATATATTGTTGCTTTAATTAGTAGTAGCTAGCAGGCAGCGTTGCCATGCATATTAATAAATCGTGGAGGCCCATTTTTCAGGAGGCTGATGCACACATCTCATCATGCTTAAATCTTGCAGGTGCTGCTTATCGTCACACCTGGCCTGCTCAGCAAGAGAACACTGATGATCGAACAGCTCTCGAAGCATCCCTGCACAGTTGCTGCCTCTGAAAACCGCGCATCGTCCATTCGTTTTCCCCATAAATTAATTGGATGTGAATCAGATGAACGTACTGCTGCTGATGCTGCTGGCCGATCGCGAGACGCACAGTCATCGATCGTACTTGTTGCTGTTGTCCTAAAATAAAAAAACCAAAGTTCAGCGAATGAAAACTGAACCACGTACGTCTGCCTACGCCAAGATAGAATAATGTGCTGAATTGCGATGCGAATCTGAAATGACAGTTTTTTAATCAGTCTGGACTGGCCCTGAACTTATTTCAGGTTATCTGCTGGGCATTATATATTAGAAAAATTCGCCCATTGGCAGCTGAGCCTGCAAAGGCCAGCTAGTGTTGTCACTGGGCCAGGACAAGAGAACTGAGCTTGAAGAGAGATCAGGAGAGAGGTCAGCGTCTGCCTGCATGCCGTCGACATGGCTGCCGGTCTCTGATTCGGCCCCAGGAGTGAGAAGAGATCGAGGCGAGGACCTATTTTATGTGCACACGCATACGCATGTGGCGCATACAATAGGATGCGATGTGCAGCTACTTACCGGTAGACGGCACATGTTTGCTTTTTTAATTTATGTACTATACATATATCTATGGTGCACACACATGTTGTTGGGTGTTAACTGGGCAAAGGAGGCATAGCAGGGGGTGGTGGTAATGTAGTATATATGGCCATTTGCCCATTTGGCCAGTGGCTGTATATTTTGTGTGTTTTATTTGAGGGAGAACTGGAGGCAGCCTACCAAGGGTTAGTTGGCCTGTTAGGGTCAAGAAAGCTCCTTTGTGTGGTCAATGTTTGCAGTGTGGTTTGGAGAAGAATCTTCTTTTTTATTTGGATCTCTTAACGATTTCTACTACACCGCCATCTCAATTGGAATGCAGATGCCGAGGTCTCTGCTGTATTGTTCTATCGTAGATTACAGTTACACAATTGTCTATCGTCGATTATTCATCACTGTCTCTTTGCTAGACACAATGTTTCCACAAAGAAAGTTTTTATTGAAATTAAGATAATTACATCGAGCTGATACGACTAGATCTTGTGATCATTTCTGATGTTGCCTACAATATATAAGTCAATCTAGGTACAAACATAAGCCAAGCATATTTAAAAAATTACCGTATATGTAGATGGCAACGCACAATATTGGTACTACCAGACTCATTATGAGAAAAGCGTTGATATAATATGGTTTTATAGATAATAAGTTATTAATAGTAAAAATGTCATTTCAGAGGATGTCTTAAACATGGTAGACTTATATTTCTAATCGAAGGAAGTATGCCCTAAATACAAATAGTTGCTATATTTAAACAACTCAAATGAATTTGAAATTGATTCAACTGGTAAAAACCATCATGTCAGACCGTCTCAATGTCTTAATAGTGGATTTATATGTATTTCTCATGGAATTAGATTAGAACAAGAATACCCTAACTATAAGGAGCGTGTAGTACTGTATCTTACTATTACTTATTGGTGCGCCTTAATGAAACTCCATGTTAATCCACGCCCTAGAGAAATAAATCACCTTTTATAATAAATAGAAACATTCGACCATTAATATGGTAGACTCTATCAATCATTGTCAACAATATCAATTGGATCCAACTATTTTATATTCCAAAAAAATTTAACCATTCATGACATTATGAAAAACTACATAAAGTAACACCTAAATTTCATCTAAATTGTCCTTGCTATGAAACAAAATTTAAATAACCTATTAAAGTTGTATATAAATTATCCAACTCTATCTTAATTATTAAATAACCCCTAAAATCGTATATAAATTATTCACCTTGATCATTATAAAGTATAATTTAAAACAACTCTATATTTTTTTTCTAAATTATCCACATCTATCAATATGAAAAGGAACACGTAAGGTGGAATATAATTACCCATGTCTGCCAACATGAAAGATAATATAAAAGGACACCTTTAATTTGCATTTAAATTACCCACCTATGCTATAAATAAACTAAAATATCCCTCAATCTATGTATAAATACTAGTATAAGTTAGTACGAAAAATAATTAAATAACTCTAAAGTATCATATGTATATTCTAAATTACACACCATTGTTAAATTTTAAAGGCATATTCTATATGTCATCATGTAGACCAAAGTATCATGTGTACATTAGGATAAATTTATTTTAATAATTTATCAAATATGAAAACATTACATTAGCAAACCACGTACCAATGACATTGGCAATCCAGTTTAGATCATTTTAATACTCCATATATAAATAACTCTATACATTTTGACACAAATATTTCCAATTTAATTTTAATCACTCTATATTTTTTTTATAAAACAATACTAATACACATATTTTTTTTGATATAGTAGATTAAATATCTTAGATATGCAACACATGTTTTAATGACTATTTTATATAACACCACATTGTAGTAAATAAAAATGTAGTATGATATTGAATACTATTATAACAAATACAAAAGGAAAAGTTTGAATGCAAGTTATGATAAGTAATAGGGTTTCAAGTTACCGTCTATGTAAAAGTTGTAACAACTAAAAAGGTCAAAAGTTGAAAATCAAATAAATTTATAATGTCACAAAAATGGTTGCATCAATTGCTTGCGTAACTTAAGCTTAGGTCTCAACTAAACACATATCAAAGCCCAAAAAATGGTGTGCAAGTAAAATATGATCTCACATTTCTTAGTCTACAAAATGAAGTCTTTGTGTTAATACTCATGGGATGCGCTAGGAAAAAAATATAACATAGAAATACTAACAAAAAGAGAAATATTTAGTAACCAATTTGGTAACTATAATCACCACTGATGGGCAATAGCTATTAGATCAATTCTGTCGGGTACGAAGGTAAGGGGTACCCTAAACCCTTCGATAAATTAACGCTAAACATAACAACCATTTTTAAGGCAAGGATCAGCCTACTGTTCGGTAAGACGCGACCCGTCGATCGAAGGCCCCCGCTACACCGACTGCGGAAACCAGCCACTGGCCCGGCTCTACCTCGACGACGGACGAGGGGTCGGGCGAGCGACCACCTCGATGACGGACGAGGGGTCGAACGAACGACCCCCCGGCTCCACCTCGACTTCAACCTCCTCAACCTGTCGACGCCTCGACCTTCCGAGCGCCGTCGACGGACGAGGGCTCGATTAACCCAACCACTTCAGCATGGGTAAAAGTAAACCCACCTGACGACATGGGCGCCTGCGTCCACTGTCAAATCCGCCAACTCCCCGACTCCCGTCAACTGCGCCGCCACTGCTGCCACTACGCAAGCACGGACTTCTACAGTACCCCTTGGAAAGTGAACAGTACGACCCTCGACAACGACTTCGGGAACGTGACGGAGTCATACGGGGCTTGACCTCCCCCCTCGACCGGGGGCTCGACCCCCTCCTCTTCAACAACTCCGGTACGGAAGACGTCCCATCCGCCCCGTCCTGCTTCGGCCGTGGGACTCGTGCCCGCCTACGGACACCGCCCTGCGACGACTTCTACTGGTGCCACGACCGGGAACGCCTGAAGGACGGGAAGACCACGCCGCCACAGTGCTCGATGTCTCTTCGCCAACACTGTGCCGTGGATGCGCCGCCCATACTTCTACTATTAGGACCCTGTACCCTCGAGTCTCCCCCTTGGTCTATAAAAGGGGGATGCCGAGGTAGAGGGAAGGGACTTCTTCTTCCCGATTTCAAGAGAAGGTTGGAGTCTCTCTCGGTCGACTCCCACTTCATCTAGGACTCTGATCCGACTTTGGTTCTCAAGGACCCTAGACCACGCCACACACACACACAGCCGCTCGATCGACCCCTCGGGTGGCCGACTCTGTGTAACACAGCTTGTACCCCCCCTGTACGAGCACGCTTTGGGTGCGAGATAATACAAGTCATCCTCCCCCCGCTGGACGTAGGGCTTTCTCTGCCCGAACCAGGATAAATATTGTGTCCATCTTGCATCACGTCTGAGAGAGGGAGCACGCGATATACAAATTTACTCGTTGGTGGTCTTGACCCCCGGGTCATAACACCGACAGTTGGCGTGCCGGGTAGGGGGATTCGCGTGTCGATCGACTCCGAACTACTCTCTCAGATGGATTTCACCATCCCACCGTTTCCGCTCAACACCGTCATCTGGTTCGGCAGTTTAGGGTTCGTTTCTACGGACCAGGGCGACTTCATAGTCTTTCCCTCCGCCCGTGGCCTAGACGTCAGCAGTTCCGCTGCGCTGGAGCCACCCAGGATCAGGCGACGGTCCCTCTGCTTGCGACTCTGGCCTGCGATCAGGAGGAGGCGCGAGCGGCTTCGACGCACTCACCGTCGAGCAAATTCTGGGGTGCCGGATGCCGTTCCCTCGGTCCCGGCTGGCGACACGGCCCCCTCCCCTAGGGGTCCGCTTGACTCACACTTGTGGGCCGAGGGCGGGCGTCTCCCCGAGTGGGACTTCGACTCTTCTACGTCATCGTCCCCGAAGGCTCCCGTGGCTTCTCCGACACCTACGACCCGTCCCACACCCGCGCGACCCGTTCCCGTACGGGCTCCGCAGCAGTGCCGGGCTCTACTCTGCTTTCGCAGGGCAGTGAGTACATACATATGACGAGTCTCCATGGACTCCGTCATGGGCGACGGCCGATCCCGTCACCACCCCTTCTCCGGGCGAGCCAGAACTACCCCGTACGTGGGGCACATTACGGCGGCGCCTGGAGGAGGAAGAAAGGGGCAGGCTCTTCCCCCACGTCTACCACGCCGACTTCGACTCGGACTCTCCCGACGAGAGTTACGACTCCACTCGGGAGTGCTTCCATCTCGACGAGCAAACCGTCCTCCAGGACGACGTCGACGATACCGCGACCACCAAAGAAGGGGGAGGGGCCAACGCCAGACCACCTCGAGATGCCATTCCCCCAAGCCCTCGTAGAGCCAATCCACCCCCCGACGTACAGATTACACAGGTCCGAGAGCTCCTCGGCAAGCTCGAGGAGGAGCGCCTGCGTCTTCAGCAGCTCGAACACGCCCTCGAGCGAGATCGAGGGCGTCCTCAGGGTGGAGGAGCTCGCGAGCGGGCCCGGGAGGTCCACCGACAGATCGTCGAGGAGGGGAACGCCGAACCCCGAGTCTTCAACCGCGCCAGCCAGAATGTCGTAGCGGCCGCGATGCTGCTCCGCGACATGCCGGCGCCATCGACCCCCCAGGCACAACGTATCAGGGAGGAAATCCAGGGGCTACTCCAGACTGCGGCCGTCCAGCAGGCAGAGAGCTCGGCCTCGAGGTGTCGAGGGGCTGCCTCTGAGCGGCAAGCAGCGCCCCCTCGACAAAATCGGGAGGCCTCTGTCCACCAGAACAAGGCGCCCCAGGGCCGGGTCGAGCCACGACCGGTTCGGGAACGCCTCGTCGACGACCTCCCCCCTCGAGTGAACAATCGACGTCGATACGGCGACGCCGAGGCTCGAGGCTACAGCGCTCACCGAGGCGGGCGCTACGACAGCGACGAAGACCGATGTCGGTCTCCGGAGCCACCGGGGCCTCGAGTCTTCGGAAGAACTATCCGGCGGGCCTCCCTACCCGCACGCTTCCGTCCACCCACCAGCCTGATCAAATACAACGGCGAAACCAAGCCAGAGCTCTGGCTTGCCGACTTCAGGCTGGCATGCCAGCTGGGGGGAGCCAAAGATGACCTCGTCATCATCCGGCAACTCCCATTGTTCCTCTCCGACACCGCTCGAAGGTGGCTCGAGGAACTACCCCCGGACTTGATCCAGGACTGGTCCGACCTGGTTCGGATCTTCGAGGGCAACTTCAAGGGCACCTACGAGCGGCCGGGCAACTCCTGGGACCTTCGCGGCTGCAAGCAGAAACTAGGAGAGACCCTCCGCGCCTTCACCCGCCGATTCTCGAAGCAGCGTACCGCACTGACTCACATTTCCGACCACGAGGTCATCACGGCGTTCATCGCCGGGACAACCTGCAAAGAGTTGGTGCGGGAGCTGGGGCGAAACATCCCCAAAACCGCCAACGAGCTCATGGACGTCATCGCCAACTACGCGGCTAGCGAGGAGGCCGTTGGCGCATTCTTCCAGATTCCCCCAGCGAAGGGGGAGGGCAACGCGGATGAACCCGGGGGCTCGGACGATGGGCCCAAGAGAAACAAGGGGCCCAGGAGGAACAACGACGGCAACGACGGCCGGAAGAAGAAGAAGAAGAAGAAGAACCAACCGGGCCGGCGCAACGTCGAGCATGACGACGACCCCAATGACCTTGTCGCTGCAGCGGACAAGCGGAAGCCTCGAGGGCCCCCTCCCGACGGGGGCGTCTTCGACAAGATGCTGAAAGAGCTTTGCCCCTACCATATGGGGCCGGCCAACCACCGCCTCGAGGATTGCCGCATGCTTCGAAGGCACTTCGTCCCTCCTGGTCCCAGGAGAGACGACGGCAAGGAAGATCCGCCCTGTGACGTCCACGTCAGGGGCGATGTTCAAAAGGGAGGCTTCCCCGAGATCCACGACTGCTACATGATCTACGGGGGACCCTCGACCCGCCTCACCACGCGCCAACGCAAGAGGGAGCGTCGAGAAGTCTTTTCCGTTCGGGCCCAGGCCCCACGGTACCTCGACTGGTCCCACACGCCGATCACCTTCGATCAGGACGACCACCCCGAGCACATCCCCAACGCAGGGGTTTACCCGCTCGTCGTCGACCCGATCATCCTCAACACCCGCCTCAGCAAGGTGCTCATGGACGGGGGGAGCAGCCTCAACATCATCTACGCCGAGACCCTCGACCTCCTGGGGATCCCGAGGACCATGCTCCTGCCCAGCGCGGGGGGTTCCACGGAATCGTCCCGGGGAAGAAGGCACTCCCGATCGGCCGCGTCAAGCTACCGGTCTGTTTCGGCGTCCCCTCGAACTTCCGAAAGGAAGAGCTGACCTTCGAGGTGGTCGCGTGGCGAGGCACCTACCACGCCATCATTGGTAGACCGGGGTACGCCAAGTTCATGGCGGTCCCGAACTACACCTACCTCAAGCTCAAGATGCCGGGGCCCTCGGGGGTCATCACCGTCGACATCTCCTACGAGCACGCATACGACTGCGACGTCGAGTGCGTGGAAAAAGCCGAAGCCCATGAGGATTCGGCTATCCTCGCGGCCCTCGACGACTTGTCCGGAGAGATCCCCGACCCCAAGCGCCACGCTGGCAACTTCAAGCCGGCGGAAGACACGAAGACCATCCCGCTCGACCCCGGCCTCGAGGATGGGAAGGTGCTGATGATCAGTGCCACCCTCGAGCCCAAATAGGAAGCCGTGCTCGTCGACTTTCTCCGAGCGAACGCCGACGTGTTCGCGTGGAGTCCCTCGGACATGCCGGGCATCCCGAGGGAAGTCGCCGAGCACTCCTTGGACATCCGAACCGGGTCCAAACCAGTGAAGCAACGCCTACGCCGCTTCGACGAGAAGCGCAGGATCATCGGGGAGGAGGTCGACAAGCTCTTGAAGGCCGGATTCATCAAGGAGGTACATCATCCCGAGTGGTTAGCTAATCCCGTGCTTGTAAAGAAAAAGAATGGGAAGGATAGTATGTGTGTAGACTACACTAGTTTGAATAAAGCATGTCCTAAGATTCCTTTTCCTTTACCTCGCATTGACCAAATAGTAGATTCCACTTCGGGATGTGAAACCCTTTGCTTCCTTGATGCGTATTCCGGCTACCACCAAATAAAGATGAAGGAGTCCGATTAGCTCGCGACCTCCTTCATCGCTCCTTTCGGCATGTTTTGCTACCTCACCATGCCCTTCGGCTTACGGAATGCCGGGGCCACCTACCAGCGATGCATGCTCCACGTCTTCGGGAAACACCTAGGGCGGACCGTCGAGGCCTACGTCGATGACATCGTGGTCAAGTCTAGAACCATCGGAAACCTAGTCGGAGACCTCGAGATTGCGTTTGGGTGCCTCAGGGCTAACCGCATAAAACTAAATCCTGAGAAGTGTGCCTTTGGGGTTCCTCGAGGCATGCTCTTAGGGTACATAGTTTCCCAACGCGGCATCGAGGCCAATCCCGAGAAGGTAACCACCATCACGAGGATGGGCCCGATCAAAGACCTCAAGAGCGCGCAAAGGGTTACTAGGTGCCTTGCCGCCCTCAGTCGCTTCATCTCGAGGCTCGGAGAAAAGGCCCTGCCCCTTTACCGACTCCTGAAGAAGACGGAACACTTCGCGTGGACCGCCGAAGTCGAGGAGTCCCTCTCGAGGCTCAAGGCCTTGCTCACCTCGCCCCCGGTCTTGGTCCCCCCGAGCCCGGCCGAGCCCCTCCTGCTTTATGTCACGGCAACTACGCAGGTAGTCAACGCGGTCATAGTAGTCGAGAGTGAGGAAAAAGGACACGCCCTGCCGGTTCAAAGGCCTGTCTATTTCGTGAGCGAGGTCCTTTCCAAAACCAAGACAAGGTATCCCCACATCCAGAAGCTGCTATACGCGGTCGTCCTCACTCGGCGGAAGCTCAAACACTATTTCCTGGGCCATCCGGTCACTGTGGTTTCATCTTTCCCCCTCGGAGAGATAATCCAGAACCGGGAGGCATCGGGAAGGATCGCCAAGTGGTCCGCCGAGCTCATGGGGGAGACCCTCTCCTACGCCCCTCGGAAGGCTATCAAGTCTCAGGTACTGGCAGATTTCGTCGCCGAATGGACCGACACCCAACTACCCCCGGCGCAGGTGCAGAGCGAGCTCTGGGCCATGTACTTCGACGGATCACTGATGAAGGCGGGAGCAGGCGCAGGATTGCTATTCGTATCACCCTCAGGGGTCCATATGCGATATGTCATCCGCCTCCACTTCCCCGCCTCCAACAACGTCACCGAGTACGAGACCCTCGTCAACGGCCTGCGCATCGCCATCGAGCTCGGGGTCCGACGCCTCGACGTGTGAGGGGACTCTCAGTTGGTAATTGACCAAGTGATGAAAGACTCGAGCTGTCGCGATCCTAAGATGGAAGCTTACTGCAAGGAGGTTCGAAAGCTCGAGGACAAGTTCTACGGCCTCGAGCTCAACCACGTAGCCCGTCGGTACAACGAGGCTGCCGACGAGTTGGCCAAAATTGCGTCTACTCGAGGGACGGTCCCCCCACACATCTTCTCGAGGGATCTGCACACACCGTCCGTCGACCTAGGCTCGGGGGCTCCCGCCCTCGAGCATGGGGTCGACCCACCCCCCCTCGACCGATCCCCCCTCGGGCGGGGGAGGGGTTATGGAGATCGACGGGGCCGTCGCAGTGCCAACCCCTCCGATGGATTGGCGCGCGCCCTACCTCGAGTACCTGACGCGAGGCGAACTCCCGGAAGACCGCACGGAAGCTCGTCGAGTAGCTCGACGTGCCAAAACCTACGTCCTATACGGGGACAGCCGCGAGCTATATCGACGCAGCCCGTCGGGTGTGCTCCAACGCTGCCTCACCCTCGAGGAGGGGAGGGCACTGCTGAGTGACCTACACTCGGGGGCTTGCGGCCACCACGCGGCGCCGAGAACCCTGGTAGGAAGTGCCTTTCGACAGGGCTTCTACTGGCCCACGGCAGTCAACGACGCCACCAAACTCGTTCGATCCTGCCAGGGATGCCAATTCTACGCCAGGCAGACTCACCTACCCGCCCAAGCTCTTCAGATGATACCCATAACTTGGCCGTTCGCAGTATGGGGGCTCGACATGGTCGGTCCCCTGAAAAGAACCAAGGGTGGGCACACTCACCTTCTCGTGGCTGTCGACAAGTTCTCGAAGTGGATCGAGGCTCGGCCCATCGCCAACATCCAGTCTCGGCAAGCCGTGCTATTCTTCACCGACATCATCCACCGCTTCGGGGTCCCCAACATCATCATCACCGACAATGGCACACAGTTCACCGGCCAAAAGTTCCTGGACTTCTGTGACGATCACCACATCAGGGTGAATTGGTCTGCAGTTGCCCACCCTCGAACTAACGGTCAGGTCGAGCATGCCAACGGCATGGTTTTGCAGGGCCTCAAGCCAAGGATCTTCGACCGGCTGAACAGACATGGAAAGAGATGGGTCGAAGAGCTGCCCGCTGTGCTATGGAGTCTCCGAACGACACCGAGTCGAGCTACGGGGTTCTCCCTGTTCTTCTTGGTCTATGGGTCCGAGGCCGTCCTCCCCACCGACCTCGAGTACGGGTCCCCTCGACTGAAAGCCTACAACGAGCAAGCCAACACAGTAGCCCGAGAGGACTCCCTCGACCAGCTCAAGGAAGCTCGTGACATGGCCCTGTTCAAGTCGGCCCAGTACCAGCAGACGCTACGACGCTACCACGACAAGAACGTGCGCAAAAGGGACCTCAACGTCGGCGACCTCGTTCTGCGCCGTCGACAGAGCAGCAAGGGGCGTCACAAGCTGACACCGCCCTGGGAGGGACCCTTCATCGTGGCAGAGGTGCTGAAGCCCGACACTTACAAACTGAAGAACGAGAAGGGAGAGCTCTTCACCAACGCGTGGAACATCGAACAGCTATGTCGCTTCTATCCCTGAGGCCCCAGGGCCTTGTACATTTCCGCATTTATGTACAAATTCCCGAATGAATAAAATGTTCTCAAAACACTTTTCACGTTCATTCATAGCCCGAAAGCAGCCTCGACTTTGCCCGGACAAAGTCGAGCTCCCCTCGGGGGCTGGCAGGGGGGGCACCCCCCTCCCAGGTCTCCGAAAAACTCGAACGCTTTCTCTCGAAACTCGACCCCCTCTCGTTTCTTCGCCTCGGGCACGCTTCGTAACTAGGTAAAGGCGCCTCGAACCCCCTAAGGGTCGAGGGTGCCGTCGAGTCAGGGACTCACCTACGCCCCAGGGCTTACGGTATCCCTACTCGCCACCCCCCTTCCCGGGATAAGAGCGTGCGTCGAATACTTAAGTTCACGAGCGTCGACTCAGGCAAAGAAAAGCAGGGAGAGCCCGAGAAGTAGAAGTAACAAGACAACCCATCCGCAGCACTAAGGTAGCCTCGACTTTGCCTCAGCAAAGTCGAGCCTCCCTCGGGGGCTAACAGGGGGGGCACCCCCCTCCTAGGTCTCCGAAAAACTCAAACGTTTTTTTCGAAACTCGACTCTCCCTCTCGTTCTTTCCCTCTAGTACGCTTCTGAACTAAGTAAAAACGCCTCGAGTTCCCTAGGGGTCGAGGGTGCCGTCGAGTCAGGGACTCACCTACGCCCCAGGGCTACGGTATCCTTACTCGCCACCCCCCTTCCAAGGATAAGAGCGTGCGTCGAACACTTAGTTCACAGGCGTCGACCCAGGCAAAGAAAAGCAGGGAAAGCTCGAAAAAATGAAATTAACTCTGTGCACATCGACCAAAACGCATTATATACAAAAAGCCCTCGGGGGCTTGGCATTGTATCGGTACAGAGGCCTAACTATTACATGGACCTTTTTGTCCAGATATGGCTCGCAGGCCCGCGACCACCCGTCGACATCTCCCAACGACTACTCATCCGCCGAGGGGATCACGTCGGGCTCGAAGAGTTTCGCCAGCTGGCCTCCGGGCACCTCCGCGTGGTCCATCAGCTCCTGACACCTCGCGTCGTTCTGCTCCTCGGTCAGATCCGGGTCGGTGGCGAACCCGTCGACAACGAGGTTGAGATCCACGTCGTAGAAGGAGTTGACGACCGCGAGGGCCTGCTTCACCCCCACATGCAGGGCGGCTCGGACGTTCTCTGTCACCCCCCGCGTCATGGCGTAGAAGCGGCGCAGCAGGGATTCCCCCCGAGTGTCCCCCTCGAGCTCTGGCTCCGGCTCGACCGAGAGGTCGTCGCAGAAGGTGTTGATGGCCGCCGAGAGCGTCGCATTGAGGTTCACCTCGGCGCTTAGTAGGCCCTGAAGATTGTCCAGGTCCTTTTGGGCGCGGGCATTCTCCTCTGCAAGCTCTGCCGAAACAAGCACATAACGATCAAAACCCGAAAGCAGAAAAAGGGTCGAGGCAGGACAGACCCCGCAAACACCCGAAACACTCACCTTGGGCCTGCACATCCAAGGCGGAGTAGGCCTGCTCGGCCTCCTCGAGCTGATGGCGGACGGCGTCAAAATCAGAGGACTGGTCCCTGACTTGGGCCTCGAGACCCTCGACGGTCTTGTATGCCTCCCCGAGGGCCTCCCTCTGCTTCATCGCCACCATGCCCAACGAGGTCGCGCGGGTCCGAGCCTTCTCCTCCGAGGCGGCCAGAGCGTCGCGCTCGCGGGAGACGGCATCGAGGTTCCCCTCAGCCGGGCGGGCTCCTCTGTGGCCTTGCGCTGGGCCTCGACGACGGCATCCCGCTCCTGCCCAACGGCGATGGTCGACCGAAGGGCATCATCGAGCTTCGCCTGCGCCGACGACAAGGCCTCCCGGGCTTCCTTCTGAATAGCCTCGTAGCCGGCCTTCGCATGGGCGACCCTCGATTCAGCATCCTCCTGGATAGTCGCTGCCTCCGCCTTCGCACGAGCGGCCTCATCCCTCGCCTTCTCCAGAGAGGCGTGGAGGGTAGAGAGCTGCCCCTGTACCCGGAGAATGTACTGGGACTTCTCGTACGACCTCACCCGCAGCAACTGACAGGGATAAAGACGAAGATCGTCAACAAATGGCAACCATGCAGTGCAAAGTACAATCTAAGGTAGAATGGAACCTACCTCCAATCCCTCGCGTATGTCCGCGGCGGCGACCTCCGCTGCACGACGTACCGAGTGTTCGAATAAGGCCCGGTACTCCTCGACGTTCTCCCACCGTCGGAGCTCGGACTGGTCGTCGAGCGTGAGGAAGACCGGCTCAGGGTCTCGAGGGTCCGCCACCTCAAGAACCTCCTGGCCCCACGCCGCGCTGCGGGCGGCGATCCTCTGCTCCATCGGCCCGGTGACGCCAATGCGCAGGTCCCCCCTCCTTGGTAATCGGAGAGGGGCGAGGCTTCCTCCTCGGCGCCACCTCGCGAGGACGTCGATGGCCCCACCAAGCCGTCGCCTCCGGGGGAGAAAGATCCCGGCCGATAGGATGGCTCTGCGCGATAAAGAGCTCAAAAAATTAAATACCTAGCGAGATAAACCCACCGCGTCTCGAGCGAATCAAAGTGCGACTTACCTTGAGACGCCGACCCCCCAACCTCGAGGGGAGGTCGAGCCACCTCCGGCTCCGCCCGAGGAGCCGCGATGATGGCCAGTTCCGCCGGGTCCACCAACTCGGCCACCATCTCGTCCACTTGGGCGGGGGTGGACTCCATCAGCATCCCGCCCTGAGCCGGTGCGGACGGTCCCTCGACGCGCTCGAGCTGGAGTCGAGCCTCCAGTGCCGCCAGACCCTCGGGCCAGCGCCCCAGCGTCGGGTGAGCCGGGGCCTCCCGCTCGTTCGCAGGAGCATGGGCCTCGACCACCTCCACCCCTTGGGCCGTGACCGCTGTCGGCAGGAGCTCCGCGCCCCCCGGGGCGCCGGACGCGACCCCCTCCGACGGCCGCGCAGGCTCCGCGACCATCGCTTCGACGGCTACCACCGCCGGCGGGTCCGCCCCCTCCGCCGTTTGGGTAGGCGCCGAGGCCCCCTGTGCCTCCCCCCGCGCAGCCACCTCCGGGGCCATGGCTGCCTGTGCCGCCTCGGGGGCGACCGTTGAAGGGGGCGGGGCTGCCGGACCAACCTCGGCGGCGGCTTGCACCACAACCCCCGTCTTTAGCTTCTTAGCGGGGGAAGGGAGCGCAGCTCCCAGCCGGCGCTTCGACCTGAAAAAGGAGCACATGCGCGATAATAAGCACGAGTCCTCACCGACGAAAAAAGGAAAAACGCACAACAACTACGAACTCGACTTACCCCCTCGGAGCCCGACGCTTCGGCTCGGCGCCCGCCGGGCTGGTCGAGCTCTGGGACGCCGCTGCCTGGGGGGCGGGAGTCGAGGCGGCACTCGCCACCTTCTCCCGAGCAGGGGCCGGCGGCGCCACCGTCGACTTCTTGCTGGCCCCCACCCGCGCCGACGGGTCCGACGCCCGCGCGCTCGACGCGGTGGGCTTCGGGGGCTCGCTCGATCGACTCTTCGACGGTGACGCCACCTTCGCCCTCTTGCCGGTCTCCGCCTGCGCTGGCGGACCCGGCACCCGGGCGCTCGACGCAGCGGGCGTCGGGGGCTCGCTCGATCGACTCCCCGACGAGGGTCGCGGCGTCTGCAACCGCGTCTGCCGCGGCGTGACTTCTTGCAAGGCCACGGGGCGCTCCGCCCGTGGCCCAACTTCAACAGGAGGGGCCGACTTCGAAGTCGACCCCCCTCCCCACCGGTAGCAGCGGCCGCCTGCTCAGGCGCCGTCTCCTTGTCCTCCTCGTCCTCCTCCTCCTCCTCGTCCTCCTCCTCCGAGGGCGACAGCTCCTCCTCGAGGCCCAACCGCCTCTGTTGGGCCTGGCGCTGCTTCCTCTGCTCCTTCTCTAGAGCCTTCTTGGTCTTCTTCTTCTTCTTCTTGTCCTTGTCGGTCTTTTGCTTCTCCGCGCGGAGGCGGTTCGCCTCCCTCGTGGCCCGATCCTCCGGCACCGGCGGATGCGAGCGCTTGTAGGACACATTCCCCTGCGGGACGCAAGGGGGTCAGAAAACAAGCAGAAAGGACAGAAGGGGCGGGCGCGAGGACTTAAACTGAAGGAAAGGATCTTACCAGCTCATAGAAGCCCTCGTCCGGCTTCATGGGACCTTCGCGATATCCTTGAGGGCGACCCCCCCCCCCCCCGCGAAAAAGCGGCAGACGCGGCTGACCACACGGTCTAGGGTCAACTCCTCCTCGACGAAGCGGCACCCCGATAGATCAACCCCCGGACCCATCTCGTCGAGGCGGAGGGGTCGAGCCATCAGCGGCAGAACCCCCCGTCGGTGGAACACTGACGCAACAATCTCCGCGGTAAGGCCCCTCTCCTTCAGACGCCTGAGCGCGTCCAGCAAGCCCTTGAGGTGTTTTTGCTTGTCCGTCGAGACGCCGTACCTCCAGCGCTCGGGCTCGGCGTTGAGTGTCCTCCCGGTGTACGCCGGGAGCAGACCGTCGTCGTTCCTCAGGTAGAACCACCCTGAATGCCACCCGGAATGGCTCGAGGATGGGTTCGCAGGAAGCCAAAGCTCAGACCGCCTGGCGTAGATGCTGCAGCCTCCGGCCCTGACCTCCCGACGGACGCCCTTGCTGACCGAGGTGGTGAAGAGGTTGGCCTTGAAGATGTGGATCCACAGATCCCAATGGGGCTCGATCCCCGGATAGCCCTCGCACACCGCGGCGAAGACCGCCGCCTGGCTGACACCGTTGGGAGTGAGGTGCTGGAGCTCCACTTCATAGTGGTGGAGGAGCGCGCGCAGGAAGCGGCTGGGTGGGACCCCCAGTCCCGCCCGGTGGAAGGCCTCGAGCGACACCACGTACCCCTCCGGCGGGTTGGGCTCGGCGTGGTCCGGCGGCGGAGCTATCCACTCCGGCCTCTCCGTCGAGGTGACGGGCCGGAGAAGCCCGCTGTCCACCAACCCCTCCAGATACGACTGACGGACCGAGGAAGCAGGCCAGGCGCCGGCGCCGAAGAGCTGGAAAGTGGCCATGGGAACGGTGGTTTGCTCGGGTTTGGAGGCGGAAGGTACGTTCCCTATCTTTCTCTTTCTCTCTCACTCGCGCAGATTTCCTGCTCGCGGGACGCCTAAGGCAGAGGCAGAGAGGAAGGCGAGGAAGACGAAGGCAAGGAGGCGGGGGAGGCAAGTGCGCGTAAAGGGCACCGGACGCCTCGCCCTCACTATTTATACGCGAGAGGCCAACGGACGGATCCGGCACAGGCGAGAGAATCTCCGCATTTAATTCGCCTGTACTTCCTTCCTCGTATTCCCTCCAGGATAAGGCGTAACGTCCCATCATCGGGTTCCGCGCCGCACTCCGCGCTGTAACCACACTGTTGCGCCGAACGGACACCGCCTAAAAAGGCGCGCGGCCGGAAATGTCGCCTTCGAGGGTAAGGAATCTTGAGGCAGCCAGAGCTGGCCCTCGAAAGAGGGTTCGACAGCTACCCTCGAGTGCCCGAGGCCAGAAATGACCTCGGGTTAGGACCTCGGTCCACCCCCAAAATCTCGAGGGGACAAAGGCCGGCCTACGAACAGGCTCGATAGCCCCCCTCGAGTGCTCGAGGCCTGACAAGGGCCTCGGGTCGTCAACTGCAGATCATACATGGCCTCGAAGGGGTAGAGGCTGGCCCGTCCGGGGGTTCAACAGCCTCCCTCGAGAGCTCCAACACAGGTATGTCCCCAAGTTCAATACAACAACTACCTGCTTTTCCCCTCGGCGGTCCACAAGGTCGGACTCCTCCTCCTGAGGATAGCGTCGGATGACGAACCATCCGTCAAATCTTGAGGGAGCGAAGGCTGGCCCTTACATAGGGTTCGACAGCCGCCCTCGAGTACCTGAGGTCAGGAAGGACCCATGGTTATCGGACTCCGGTCCACCCCCAAATCTTGAGGGAGCGAAGGCTGGCTCCACGAATGGAGTTCGACAGCCGCCCTCGAGTACACGAGTCAGGGATGTCCCCGGAGGCTCGAGAACGAACTCTCGAGACTCCCTGGGACATATCCGAGGCATACCTAGGAACACCTAAGGATCCCTACGCTGGGAGGCATCGAGCCACCAACTCCTATCGAACGGGGTTGGCACCTTGGTGGTCCATATGGTCGTGCTTAGCGAGCCGTATGGCTTGCTTAACAATGAGAACGCCTCCGGGCCGCTAGTCGATCCCTATCGAATGGGGTCGAGTTCTCACTCTGATTTTTACCCGTACAGGGCACCATTTCTAATGGACTCATGCCCGAGAACAGCTCACCGAGGACTTCGGGCTCGTTGTCCTAACGAGGATAGCTCGATGCTCTTCACCCCGCGATCCGAGCGAAAGGATCCGTGGGAAGGACGCTACGAGGTAGTGAAGGCCTAGCCATTCGAGGGCTCGAGGGCCCGACTATGCACGGCACCCCTCGACGAAAGAGGGTCGAAAACTCGTAACCTGGCAGACAGAGTCGACCTCGCGGGCGGGGCGCTCTGACTCCAGTGGTGCTCGAGGGAGCGAAGGCTGGCCCTCGGTAGGGTTCGACAGCCGCCCTCGGACACTTCTCTTTGCAGGAAAAGGAAGGTGCCGCGTCTCTAGGTATCCTTTAAAGACCCCACTACATAACGTATTTTAGCCCCCAGAGGAGTTCTAAATCACTCCTCTGGGGCCTTGGGGGCTACCCCCGCGGGGTGCGCTCGCGTGCACCCCCCGGAGAATCGGATTTCTCACTAACCCTGCAGGCCGAGGATAAACCCTCCGGACAATTCTTGCTCCCCCCGAGAAACGCGTATCATAGCCCCCAGAGGAGTTCTAAATCACTCCTCTGGGGCTTCGGGGGCTACTGTCGGGTACGAAGGTAAGGGGTACCCTAAACCCTTCGATAAATTAACACTAAACATAACAACCATTTTTAAGGCAAGGATCAACCTACTATTCGATAAGACGCGGCCCGTCGACGAAGGCCCCCGCTACACCGATGCGGAAAAACCCGCCACTGGCCCGGCTCACCTCGCGACGGAGAGGGGGGCGGGGAACGACCCCCCCGGGTCTACCCGATGACGGACGGGGGT
>CM039139.1:28969309-29106209 GCA_022036555.1 Microstegium vimineum | reverse complement strand
TTTCAGGATGTGAAATAAAAAAATCTAGATTCATGGTGCCTGGAGACATGGGCGGGAATAAGAGCCTCCATAATATCAATTAATGTATGAATTAAATGTGTACCAAAGATACATAGAAGTGCCCTCCATAGGGGGAAAACATATAGATCAATAATTTAATTATAAGTTTATCATAAGCAAAAGAGATTATATACTATAATATTGCTAAGAAAAATAAATAAACGAAAAATATATGCAAATTATTCATGAGCAAGTACTTTTTATTACTCATAGGCAAGGCTGTTAAAATCGTGAATCATAAATTGTAGGATCATAACTACTAGAATCGTAGTGTCAGTGATATGCACCAAGGTACCTCACCATCCAAATAAGAGCCATTACCGCCAAGGTGGGCCAAAGTTGGCAAAGATGAGGCTCAACCAAACTAGGGTACATCATGAGACGTGGAGCACAAGTAACCTACCGTATAGAGCTTGTACATGTTGGTATTTCTTATGACTATTGGATAAATCCGCAAGTGCACAGATTATACCGTTGTAGCACTTCACCCAGGACTATTCCGGGGTATCGTAATTTATATTCTCCCAAGGAAAAGCGAAGCTAGAAATAATAATAAAAGAGAGATCCTAGAGATCACCTCAATTTAGTACCAACTAGTGTAAGGGGGTAATCGATATAATGATAGGAAGGTGATGATGTAACAAACCGGTAAAGATAAGTAAGAGATGACTAGTGAGTATAACTATGTGGAAGGACAACGACAGAGTAAGAGGACTCTAGTGATTCCAACTCTACCTTTGTGGATTTAACTATGGCACTCAGATGAGACAAACATCGATTGATTCCTCAATACAAGTATGCTAGGCGAGGGGATAGATCAGTAGGAGGACAAAACTCCTACCGGACCACGCCCTCTTCTTACGAGGGCCTTATCTTTTAAGAACTTGCCTAAAAACACGTGGTGGAATACAACGACTAGACAATGCTGTCACATCTTGCTAGCTACCACAAACAATCCGTGCAACAAGCGATAACCAAAGGCAAGATTAAGTATAAGCACCACGCTTACACCTATTCTCACTACTCTAATCGTGTATACGACAACTAGAGCACCCTATGACAGGCGATGATCGCATACAGGAAAGGCCACAAGGATCTCAATCTAGTTTATAACAACTAATTGACAAGATAAACCACAACAATACTATAACAAGTATAATATTGCACAAAGTAAAGACTAAGTAATGTAAAGAAGGAATAGTGCATTAAATAAGTAAAGTCTTACAAAAGGGAAAAGATACAAGAGCTTATACCAGATCCTCCGAGAAGACAACTCCGGAAAGCCCGAGCAAAGCTCAACTCAACTCTAACTCCCACACTAGAGGACGCTACTAGACTAATCTCCACTTGAGAACAACAGTGGTTTGTATGGATTACATCATGATTAGAGAGGGAGGTCTTGGCCTCTATTTATAGTGGAGGGTGGAGTAGGAGCTACTCCAGCGCCACGTCATCGATCCAGGGGGCTTCAATCCTCCTCCCTTGGATCAAACCGTCATAGAACCGCCTAAGATGAATGGCTTGGATTTATGTCTCGTGGTAGTTGATATGGCGGTTGAGAGGGACCCAACCGACCTTGCGGGGTGGTCGGCCGATCCACCCTATGGCCAGTGGGCCACCCCTTAGCCTTCTGGTTGTGGTCCCACTGGTCAGGGACTGAGTGAGGGCCAGGTGGGCCCAGGGGGTGGTCGCCGACCCCCCTTGGGGGTCTCTGGCCCACCTCGTCCTTCCTGGTGTTGGCCCCACTTGTCATGTGTTGTGGTTGTTCATTCTGGGGTGTTTGTTGTGCTGTTCTCTTTAGCGTGGGCCCATGGATCCATGTACTTTGTTTGTGAACCGTTGAGAGAAAGCACAGAGTGATCAAAGGGTTGGAAATCACTCTGAGATGCTTCTCATGGATCATGGCCGAGGGAGGAGACCTGGTGGGCCCACAGGGTGATCGGTCGACCCCCTATGTGGGTCCCACTGGGTCTCATTTGCTCCATTTCTTCATTCCCGCACAAAAATACTCATGGACATATGGAACTTGTTATTTTATAAAGTATGCTTATGATATAATTGTTTTATCCTTGATCCTGGAGCTATTGGCAACATTTTAGTTATATAAAAGAGTATCATAATTTGTGCCAACAAGATCCCCCAACCTTAACCTTTGCTCGTCCCGAGCAAACAATCTGACTTAGATCGATGGATCAGGAGTTGCTACAATGCTTCATATTTCAAGAGTACTATATCTACAACAAGCATACTTCTCTTTTGTATGATAAATTCAGCCGTAAAGACTCACCCATATTACCTTAGTCCTTCATGGGGCTTATAGCTTTATCCTTCGTCTTGGGCGGTTGAGAGATAGAACAACTTGACTTGAGCACTAGTTTTCTTATTCTTTCACAAGTTTCATATCAGAGGTGTTTTAAGATTTTGTAAAAGAAAACTTAGTGTTCCTCAATTGGTACTCTCGAATCGCTCATATGGTGTATGATTCCTCACCAAGGCACATATCAGAGTTTGCCTTCTTTTTGTCCTATCTCTAAAAGCTTATGTGGAGCTATAGGTAGAGATCAAAGATGTAGCAAATTTACCTTGCATATATTGTAAAGTCAAATTCTGGATCCAATGAGAGAAATGTCATACTCTTAGATCAAGAAGTGCAAGTGTGTAGAAACATGGCAATTGATCGATACTCCTATATTTGGATGATCTCTCTTTCCTAACTTATTATTTTGAGACATAGCTATCTTCTTTTTTTTGTGTGAAGAGCTTTGGAATGCTCAAAAAGATTGGGACTTTAGAATGCCCCTGAATTTTTTTTAGAATTTTTTTTGCATAGTCTATGTCTCATTTACTAGTAAAAAACTAGAGAGAGATTTTTCTACTAGAGCATGGAGTATGATCTATGTGGAAAAATGTAAGGCATGTTTCTGCGTACTTCCAGTGTAGAAGCAGCATGTATATGTGGCGTGTACGTGATCTTGATCTTGGAAGCATGATAAATCTCTCAACAAAGGTCACAAAACTTGACCAAACTCAATACAAAGTAAGCAGCTTATGTAGAAAGCTTATATCATGAAAGAGCATGTATGACTTTGGTAGGAATTTTCACTATTGAGGAACAAAAAGTGTTTTAATTATTTTAATAAATAAAACTCCGATATTCATTTTTGCTTAGAACAAAATTATAGCAGCTTTTATCTTGCCATATCATGTCTCACAAAAACTTAGACTTAGTTACAACATTTGTAACCCACAAAAGTTTGAGGTTCATGATGATTTCTTTTAAGCCGAGTAATTCATACTTAGAGAAATATCAAGCTGTAAACTAAGTACTGGAAAAACATTTAGCAGAACAACTATTCATCATTTCCACAAGAAAGATGGATACATATGGAACAAAATTTTATTCTACAGGAAATAAACTTAACTAATTGACAGGGAAATGTTTTTGTTATTTTAACATTTTTCCAGTTTTTTTAAGATGCAAAAAAAACTAGAGAATTAATTGCGAAATTTAAATTGCAAAATTTAAAATGCTGAATAAAAACTTACCTTAGTGGGGGAGATAATCTCCCCCAAGCTTATTCTTTTCATGGTTCTTGTGGATGAAATTGTGTTGGGTCTATACCTTGCTGGGCGTAGTACATAGCCCATTGCTGGTTCTGGTAGTCTCTCATTTCTTAGACTCGTTGTTGGTTTTGGACCACGTTCTCATGGAGGATTCCATGACTTACCCGTAGCTCGTTCACTTGGGTGGTAAGTAGATCCATGTCATGACGGAAATCATGGTCCTCTCTTCCCTGCGAAGAAGAAGCAAAAGAAAACCGTGCACTTTGTGTGTGTGACGCTGATCTCTGGAGTCCGCTGCTTGAGCTGGAGAACTGTGCGCCGCTAGTGGATTCATCCACAAAGTCTGAGCCCGGAGATGTGCCTTCTTCTTGTGTAGCATATGCCATGCTGCGTGTCATCCTTCGACCTGCAAAACTCCTCCGCCCTTCTTGTGTGTCTGTATTAAAGGTTAGTTGCCTACATCTATACAGTTTTAGTCTCTCACAAGGGAGTTGAATTCTTTTTATGGGGTCATTGTTCATATATAAAACATAATCATTTATCCCATGAGCCAGAGTATGACCTTACACAAAATATCCCAAATCTAGCACAGATCTGGGTGTGCTTAAGTAAAACTGATAATTCTGAAGTTGAGCCATGTTGTGCATGATTTTAGTGATCATGGATGTAAACTCAAAAGGTCCTTTTCTGCTATTGGTCGAGCACCAGTGATCTACCATGGCTCTAATAGGAGAAACATGGATTTTATTCACCATTGCAAAAAGTATTCTTAGCTCAACATTTGTTACAAGCCTTACATCATCTCTAGGGAACAAAGTTATTCCTATCCAACGATGAATGAACCGTAAAGTAGGATTATGAATTTCACTTATTTGTGGGTATCTAGCATTATCCTTCCCAGATATGAGTTTCCAAAACTCTCGTCTATCGTACCCCTGAGTGGCATGATCAATATTAATAGCACATTTCTCTTTACACCCAAGGACATGGCTAAATTCTTTCCAAGTTAAAGAAAGTGGATGATTAAGCAATCGGAAAGTAAGCCTTTGAGCATTAGTATTAACCGTGCTTAGGAACTCTAGAGTTAAAAGTTTACTTCCTGGATCTCTAGAAATATCCCAAAATGCACTGGTCCACCCTATAGTTCTAAAAACTTCATCAAACTCTACGTCTAAATCTGTTTTAGCTAGGAGGGCAGGATCAATTACCTTGGTGTGCTCATAGTCGCGTTCCTTCAAAGTGTTGAAAATGTCCATCTCATGAGGTGTGAGCCGGATGCCGGTTTCAGGATCAGTGATCCATGATGATTAATCTCCCGAATTATCGACCGGCTCGTAGTGACCGGCACTATGATATTCTTGCTCATATTCACCATGGCTAGCACTACTGGCCATGATTTTAGTGGTATCCAAAATGTGCACTGACTCTTGCCTTGAATCAATTGACATAATATCTGTACCTTGCGATGAACTTCGTCTCTGAGAACTTCTGGAAGAACTCCCACTGACTGAGCTACGTGCCTTCTTGAGTGCTTTCTTGAGGGACTTCATCACTCTAACTAGCTAAGCTTATACCCTTCTCTTGATTAGCGGTGAAACTAAACGAAGAGAGATGGCAAAGGATTTTGGCTTGTGAGATTGCTGTGGTCGAGAGTGTGTGTTTGAGAGGGTTGCTCTGCCTGTGTTCATATAGCAGAAGAGGATGGGGAGTGATTGGGGTAGTGGGTCCGGTCGGCCGACTGCCCTGATGCCCCTCTAAGTGCTCTTCTGCGTAGGAAATGGTGTGTATGGACATGCTCGACAAGGATGAGATAGGAGGGGTCTCCTACTGCACCGGCCGACCACCCCCTTGGATGCTTTGGTGATGGGCTTTGCACCATGCCAATGATGATGGAAGCAGGGAAATGACAGGGGCCATATGGCTATGTCTGCTAATGAGCATGAGGTGCTCCCCCTTTTGGCCTTGAGTGATTAGAGAGAAGGGAAGAATGGCATGGTCATTTGCTGGTGTTCATGATCAAGAAGTTACGGGGATTATAGGAGTGTTAGGCTCCTAGTGATTAGTGGTATGCTTCTTGAGAGAGAAGAGGATTGTTTATAGGAGAATGATGATTGTAGCGTTTGATGTTTTGGAAGGTAACAATGATGGCTTGGAATGTAGTGGTTAGTGAATTTCTCTTGCCAGGATGCCTCTCGTGGGGTGACTTGCGTGGGCCAAAACTTTGTATGGCATGAAGAGAGAGAGAAGAGGGAGAGGAACAAGGAGAGGATGGGAGGAGTCAAGTCATGTTCCCTCTTTGGCTCCTGGCTTCATTTGTTTGGGAACCAAACATAGAGCATCTCGAGGTAGAGAAAAAGAAGAGAGGGAAAGAGGAGGAGAGGTGATCAGCCAATCACTATTGCAATCATTAGCCCATGGTACACTGCCCCATGCATGGTATCTCGAGGCAGGGTCAAGACAGGGGGCAGTGGGGCCCAGGGCCCGGTCGGCCGACCCCACTAGGTCCTCTAAAGGGCCTAGTTTAGCGACACTAATCTTCCTATGCTAATTAGAAAAGTAATGCAACTATCGTGGACACGAAAAGATTCATGATTTTATTGTTTTTTTCAAGTTTTATTATGAGTATGATTATGTTTGGAGATTAATTAAAGGAGATGATTATGTAATGGAAAGATTTCAGGAATTTAAAAGAGAGTGAAGAAGGAAACTTACCTTTTCGAGAAGCCGTGCTTTTAATTATTTGAAGTAGGGCCGTCCTCCTCATTCACCCGTTGAATTTGCTTGCGGGGTTTTGGAGGTGGAGTAGTGCATGGCTTGATCACTTTCTTTCGCAATACCCATTTGGGTTTCGCCCGAGGTTGTTGCTTCACTTTTGTCAGATAAGTATAATTAACAAAAGGGTCAATTTCGAGTACCTTGACTATGGAGCATTGCTCGATTTTTGGCTTGAAGTGGAATATCTCCTGGGTTCCATTGATGTTGAATTGAATTTCTCCAGCTCCTACATCGATGTGTGCATTGGCGGTGCTGAGGAACGGTCTTCATAGTATGAGTGGAGTCTTCTTGTCTACTTCCATATCCAACACCACGAAATCCACAGGGATGAAAAATTCTCGTATCTTGACGGGAATATTTTCGGCGATCCCCGTGGGGTAGCGAATTGATTGATCCGCTAGCTGCAAACACATGGGTGTAGGGGACAAAGTGGTATGAGTTAATTTATCGAATACTACCTTTGGCGTGACGCTAACGCTTGCTCCCAAATCACAGAGGGAATGCTCGAATTGTTGAGTCCCGATGGAGCAATCAATGGTAGGACACCCTGGGTCCTTCTTCTTTAATGGCAACTGGTTGAGTATAGCTGCACTACACTCCTCCGTCAACTTGATGACTTTGGTGGTAAGTACCTTCATTACCTTGATAGAAGGGTCGTGACTTCGATCCAAATTGTTGAGGTCGATTCTCATTGTTGACGAAGCTCACGCTTTCATTTGTTTCGGGACAATTGTTTCCCGAATGGTTTCCACCGCATACCTCACACCATTATTTTGCCTTGTTAGCCCGTGTGGATGCATAGTGTTGGATGTCTTCTCTATCCTTCTTGAAGTTTGCTCGTTCTTCGAGTTTCTTCATCAAGAGATCCATACTTGTGGAGAGTGCACTCACTTCATGAATAGTTTCTGCACACTTTTTCTTGACTGGGAGCCTTTCATCTTTCCACCCTTGATTTGTCACTATCTTCTCAATAAGATCTTTTGCTTGTGTGACATTGAGTGAAGTGAATGCTCCTCTTGCGGCTATATCAAGGTGACTACGAGTTATTGGAGTTAACCCATAGTAGAAGCCTTGAATCAGGAGCCAATCTTGAATTCCATGGTGAGGGCATTCCCGAATGTACTCCTGGAGACGTTCCCATGCTTCGGGAATAGTCTCATCCGCTTGCTATTGGAAGCTTGAAATTCTTCCACAAAGGGTGGTGGTTTTGCCCATCGGGAAGAACTTTTTGAGAAATGCATGGGTACACTTCTCCCAAGTGGCAACTTCCTCAGAATGAGCATAGAACCATTGCTTCGCATTCCCGAGTAATGAGAACGGGAAGAGGCGGAGACGAATGATATCTGGTGCAACATTCTTGATGGAAATGGTGCCACTTACCTCCAAGAAGTGTTGGAGATGTGCATTAGCATCCTCATGGGACTTCCCACAAAAAGGGTTGGCTTGCACTAAGTTAATCAAAGCTGGCTGCAACTCGAAGGTAGCACCCCATGTATTAACGTCTGGTCCTTGGGCCACGTGAGCGACAGAAGGAGCCGAGAAGTCGGAAATAGCCTCTTGAGCCATAGCTTGCTTGATTAATGGAGTGTATCCTCCTTCCTTGAGTGGATCCAAGTTTGAGGTGGGCTTTCGAGGAGACACTAGACGATGTCTAGAGTTTCTTCGAAAACTCTTAGGATTTTCAAATGTGGTTGCTCGAAACTGGAACTCACTCATACAATGCCTTGCTTCACAATTAAGAAAGACAAAGGCAAGGGGTAAGCCCCTACAACTATTTGATCACTAATTTGATAGTAAACTCTGGATTCAATTCTATTAAAATTTCTAGGCTATGCTTTCCCCGACAACGGCGCCAGAAATGCTTGTTGGTATTTCTTATGACTATTGGATAAATCCGCAAGCACACAGATTATACCGTTGTAGCACTTCACCCAGGAGTATTCCGGGGTATCGCAATTTATATTCTCCCAAGGGAAAGCGAAGCTAGAAATAATAATAAAAGAGAGATCCTAGAGATCATCTCAATTTAGTACCAACTAGTGTAAGAGGGTAATCGATATAATGATAGGAAGGTGATGATGTAACAAACCGGTAAAGATAAGTAAGAGATGACTAGTGAGTATAACTATGTGGGAGGACAATGAGAGAGTAAGAGGACTCTAGTGATTCCAACTCTACCTTTGTGGATTTAACTATGGCACTCAGATGAGACAAACATCGATTGATTCCTCAATACAAGTATGCTAGGCGAGGGGATAGATCAGTAGGAGGACAAAACTCCTACCGGACCACGCCCTCTTCTTACGGGGGCCTTATCTTTTAAGAACTTGCCTAAAAACACGTGGTGGAATACAACGACTAGACAAGGCTGTCACCTCTTGCTAGCTACCACAAACAATCCGTGCAACAAGCGATAACCAAAGGCAAGATTAAGTATAAGCACCACGCTTACACCTATTCTCACTACTCTAATCGTGTATACGACAACTAGAGCACCCTATGACAGGCGATGATCGCATACAGGAAAGGCCACAAGGATCTCAATCTAGTTTATAACAACTAATTGACAAGATAAACCACAACAATACTATAACAAGTATAATATTGCACAAAGTAAAGACTAAGTAATGTAAAGAAGGAATAGTGCATTAAATAAGTAAAGTCTTACAAAAGGGAAAAGATACAAGAGCTTATACCAGATCCTCCGGGAAGACAACTCCGGAAAGCCCGAGCAAAGCTCAACTCAACTCTAACTCCCACACTAGAGGACACTACTAGACTAATCTCCACTTGAGAACAACAGTGGTTTGTATGGATTACATCATGATTAGAGAGGGAGGTCTTGGCCTCTATTTATAGTGGAGGGTGGAGTAGGAGCTACTCCAGCGCCACGTCATCGATCCAGGGGGGCTTCAATCCTCCTCCCTTGGATCAAACCGTCATAGAACCGCCTAAGATGAATGGCTTGGATTTATGTCTCGTGGTAGTTGATATGGCGGTTGAGAGGGACCCAACCGACCTTGCGGGGTGGTCGGCCGATCCCCCCTATGGCCAGTGGGCCACCCCTTAGCCTTCTGGTTGTGGTCCCACTGGTCAGGGACTGAGTGAGGGCCAGGTGGGCCTAGGGGGTGGTCGCCGACCCCCCTTGGGGGTCTCTGGCCCACCTCGTCCTTCCTGGTGTTGGCCCCACTTGTCATGTGTTGTGGTTGTTCATTCTGGGGTGTTTGTTGTGCTGTTCTCTTTAGCGTGGGCCCATGGATCCATGTACTTTGTTTGTGAACCGTTGGGAGAAAGCACAGAGTGATCCAAGGGTTGGAAATCACTCTGAGATGCTTCTCATGGATCATGGCCGAGGGAGGAGACCTGGTGGGCCCACAGGGTGGTCGGCCGACCCCCTATGTGGGTCCCACTGGGTCTCATTTGCTCCATTTCTTCATTCCTGCACAAAAATACTTATGGACATGTGGAACTTGTTATTTTATAAAGTATGCTTATGATATGATTGTTTTATCCTTGATCCTGGAGCTATTGGAAATATTTTAGTTATATAAAAGAGTATCATAATTTGTACCAACAGTACGCTAACCTCTACAAGATATCGTAGTCATTATTCTTAGTTTTCTTGTAACCGGTTAGAAAACATATCTATAAATCGATCAGGATCCATATAGGCTTACCCATGGACTATATATACAGGACTAGGGAACTCTAGATCGGTACTCTAACAATTCTTAGGCTACATCTACCCTTGAACTATTATAAACCTATGTCCCTTGTGCTACTCTTTTGATTCCTTATGCGTATACATTCACTGATTTGTACTGCTAGAGCTGCTACATGTGACACGTAGATTCTACTAAACAAAATCGTAAAATCAATCGTGAAGTCATAAAATCACTAGTACAAAAAATATTTTTTTTAAAAAATGCCTCATATTTCTAAAAGCAACAGTTTACTTAACAATCAGTCTGTAACTACTCCAGGAGTACTATAGCTTATAAACCGCTCCTAGAAATACATTTTTAGGGGCAGTTCTATTTAGTAAACCATCACTAAAAATAGATTTATTTTTAAAGACAGTCAGGTTAAGAGAATCGTTTCTGAAAATATGGCTTTTAGGGACGATTGCTTATGTTTATGAAAATAGATAATTTCTAAGGACACTTGGCTTTAGTCAACTACCTTAAAAATAGTTGCAACATAAATAAATTCATTTTTTCTAGAAATGAAACCAGATGAAGACAAAACTTATATCAAAATTATAGAGCTCGACGAGATCTACAACTTTATAGTTGATGAAATTTTTATTTAAAATTTTTTAGAGTCCAAATATTTATGTCCATTTCTCATACTTTGAATTTTAAAATTTTGAATTTCTTAAATGACCTTACATGGAGATATGTCCTATATTAAAGTTGTAATGCTTTACGAGATAAAACTTTTTAGTTGAAAATTTTCCCATTTAACAATCCAAATATTGATTACAAGATCCAATGTATCTGTACAAATCGATAGCATTATATAACTCAATACAAGGCATTGTGTGGTGTAGTGTTTAGGGGACATAGCACATAGAGCAAGAGGTTTGCAAGTTCGAATCTTAGTGCAAGTGGCTGGATGGCCCTCTAGGCCTCTAGCCACACTAATTTTATTTTTCTTCTTATTTTTATGGCTTCTAAATCATTTTTTATAAAATAAGGAATTATTTTAGAAATGGTTGGCTTAAGAGAATTGACTTTGAAAATACATTTTTAAGGGTGGTTCTATTTTGAGGGATGGTTTAAACCACCTCTAAAAATCACTTATTTTTACGATTGCTGGCATAGTAGCGGTTTTTAAAACCGTCCCTAACGATCGCTTTTGATCGTCTCTACAAATCTTTTTTATACTAGTGAATTGCATAGTGGACTCAAGAATTTAACAACAATACTTGTAGATATAAACATGAACATATAATTGCTTCTTTCTCATAAAGTTTTCATTTATTTAGAACATCTTTCTCATAAAGTTCTAAGCCACGCGGATGCACGTGTTCAGGGACTACTAGTATGTTAAAATGGCCCTAACGAATTTCTAATCAACTCACCTTGTCACAAAAAGGAAATTTTTAAGAAAACACCAAACCAAACCCGTCCCCTAAAAACAGCACCATTAATTGAAGTTCACATATCGATATATTATCAGCAAGCTCACCAGCAAGAAGAAGCCAATATACAAGAGCGGTCAAAGATGGATAGGCGAATCCCAAGACCCCCTTGCACGCCCTCTTTCCGCTAATCGGTTCCCCCAGCTAGCAAAGACCTCAAGTTGGTCGACTGGCATGAAACCAAAAGCATCCCGTTGAGACCGATCGGGAGGTCGAGAGATCGTCTTCCGGCGCCGGGCTCTCTGTCGATTGGCTGCGCGCTTTTGTTGACCCCGGCCCTCTGTAGTGTGGACAGCAGCACACCTCGCCGGGTGCACGTTGGACAAATATACAAATATCGAGCGCATGCATGTGGGGTTTGGCTAGCAGAAGAAAGAGAGTTGCATATATATATCCCAATTCGTCGCCGTTGCCTTACGTGGAGTAAGATAATCTGTCACTTCTCTGAGTGACCAACTTGCATGCCCCCGTCAGGGTTCTAGGGATTTCAAATATGGCAGAAGAAAAAATCGACCTGAGCGAAATGGGTGGATCTGTACAATTTTGATAATTTCAGTCAATTTTTTTTGATTGGTACGATATTGTTTGATTCCACTGCTGAATATGCTAACTGATCTCAACGCCGTGACCGTATGTGTATTTTTTTTCTTCGATGTTTGTACGCGTAGTAGGTATGTATCAGTACGTATATGGCGTACGGGGGTGCATGCAAATAATGCAGCAGGTCCTGATCGATCAAACTGACGGGGAAAAATCTGGCATGCAGCTTGTCGCGTGTACAGTGTTCAGATTGGAAAATGGATGGCCTCCGTATATATGCATATGCATGTGTGCAAGTACGCACGGCACAAATCGTACGGGTGCTCACTGTTAACCTACAGTGCGTACAGCTTTTCCTGAGGTCCTACACAGTCGGTGTCGATGTCATTTAGCTAGCTAGGACAATCTATCGATCTATCCTTTTAATTCCACTGAAAAATGCTGCTCCAATAATATTAATTGTTGCATTATTAGGCAGACCCAGCTGTGTTTTTATGTATATATATAGATATGCATATGCAGTATATACTCTTGCCGCTGTTCAATCTGGGGGGATTTTTCTTTTTTTCACTACAATAACCAGTGCGAACTCATGCCTTTTTTTCAACAATTTTGCAGCCAGACATGCATTTCTCTGGTTGAAGATGATGATTCCATTCAAATGGTGGTGGTACAATGAGATTAGACAGGCCTGCATGATGCTGCAAGATAATACTTACACAATTATTCAAAGTGTATATGTTCGCAAGAAGAATTCCACTATATCAAACTGATGCTGCTACTACTTATATACTTGGTTTTGTCTTCAGATGGATCTGAACAGCTCAGGAAAAAGGAGAGGGGTTATATTGACTCATCGCTGGACCACATCCACACACTAAAGACGCATATGCAGCAATTCGATCTGTGGATGATGTGAACCCTACCACTCCGGCCCGCCCAGGAAAATCAGCAGATCGGCTGCTGTTTACTGGTAGGACTATATCATCGTCGTGTTGACCGGTTAACTAGTTGTGCATGCGCGCCTCTGATAACGACACATTTGGATTGCATATATATGTGTGTAAATAAGATGGACCGATTGGGACATATGCGCTGAACCTGAACCTGAACCCGGGGATTCTGAAACTTTTGCACTGGATCTCAGTGATCTCGGAGACATGCATATATCAAGGGCTGGGGGTGCGTGATGGTCAGATCGATCAGATCACCATGCAGGCTAGGGCACATGCGCGCGCATCGCCGTTGTCACATCCATGTCCATTGACTTGTTACTCGATCGCATACGAAACGAAGAAGCATTCGGTCGCCGTGGCCGATGGAATCGATCAATTCAGCAACTTGCTGCGAGCATACCACCGGCTGCCGTACTGGGTTAGTGGATATCGGGAGGATCCGATCAAGGAGTGGCGCACACAACTAATAGATTGATTTAGTTAATTTTCTAATAAAACAATATATTTGCTATGATATCACCGCGATTGTAGGTTTCACGGATAAGTAAAGCAAAATACGGTGGCACATATATCTTCTTTTCACGTGTATACACAGTAAAAGTATGTACATACCAATTTGTAAGTATCACGTACATATATGATATATATATATATAGGAACGTATATCAGTGGAGTATGAGTATATACTTGTTTGAGCAGAGTAATGCGGGAGTATCAGCAGGTTACATATATATACACGCCATGTACGGAGGTAGTAGTATGCGTGGATACTTGTACCTGATAGTATGCGTGGATACTTGTATATGACGTAGTATACTAGCTAGTATGTGTGCATACTTTTACTTGTACACTTGTATTTATTTAGCTAGTATGTCCATATACACTTGTATTTATTTAGTTAGTATGTCCATATACCAAGATACAGTAGTATACGTGTACACAATTCAGGTTTGAGTATGCGAGTATACCAAAAATTTTATACGTGAGTATGACCGTATACACGATTTAGATTCGAGTATGTTTGTATACCAAGTTGTGGATGAAGTGCCACCGTATATATACTTTTCTTCCATTATTTAAACAATCCAAATAGACATATACGAGGAAAAAAAATACAAACTTCAATAATCAAATCTGAATATAATATGGATGGAAAAAAAATCTCTTGAGCAGCATTTAATATTGAAATTTATACAACATGATTAGAAAGGTCCCTGTTCCTTAATTTTTAGTAACCAAACCTGAATAAAATAACCAATCTCCTTCATGCAGAATTACGCGTTGCTGCGTGTGCTCTTGAATCTTCTTCCCATTGCGTGAGCACGTAGAAGGCACTGCACGGCATCCATGGAACTATGGAAGGGCCACTATCATGTCGCCTCCAACCACAGGACCAATTAAGGGCCACCGTGCGCCTGTTGGAGAATGGGCCAGGCGCTCTGCCGCACGAGGTGGCACAGCTCTTCGCGGGGGAGGGACGCCGGCGTTGCTTGCCTGGGACGATCGTGCTGCAGGCTCCCCGGCCGATTATGTCGCTGTCGTCGTGGAGGTATGGCTACATACTCGCCGCCGCCTGAGATACGGCAGGTTATGGAACTGGAACGCAGCTAAATGAGATCCACAAAAGAAGGAGTGATAATTATCCGCTAGGCATCTGAGATAAGACGGTTGGGAAACGAACCCGTTAAGCCAATCGGCCCGTTAGCAGTAGCCGGCAGTAGCTAGGCGATGGCATGCGTACACTATTAGCGGCGAGAGTACATACAAGCAGGAGTAATATATATATATATATATATATATATATATATATATATATATATATATATTTATATTGTGTTTTGTATGACTGCTACCCGATCATATGTCAACGGCCAAGTCTTCCATGAATGGACTGCAGGGTCAATGCAATGGGCTAGCTAGCTGTAGTGTACTACCTATGAAGCTAGTGCAACTCCGGCCGTCTGTCACAATTCTGCGTCAGTTGGATTTCCCCGGATTTCTTCATTGCATTGCTTGTTCTGTTCTTCATATCTGAAGCTGACTTCATGCCAAACCGCCCATGTTGAACCACCTCTGCTTAGTGCAGTGAAGTCGTGCACCAGTACACACCGGCCTCAACTACTTTTTAGCTTGGGGTGCAGTACACATATACATAGATGCATAGATACATACGATGCTCATGCATACACATGTATAGTTTTACATGTTGACCTGCACAGCACCTAGATTGGCAGGAGTATTAGTAATAAGAGACAGTATACTACTAAACATATTTGGGAAAGCTAAGCTAGAGCTAGAGCTAGAGGAGTATATATTCTACAGGTTCTAGCTAGCTACTAGGCCCCAACACCCTGCAATCATAATGCTTAGACTGTTGTTAGACACAAAACATGCATATAGGAGTAGCTAGGAGGTTCAGCATGCAGGCAGGCAGCTGAAGATGGGCATAGGTGTCGATCGGCTGGCCTGTTTCACACAATTGTCTGCATGTAGTAACAAGCTGGCAACGCAATGTGGCAGCAGAGAAACTTGCAGGATGAGAATTAATGAAAAGGATGCAGCCTTTTTTCTGGCTAGTCATGTGATGAGAAGCTGCGTGCAGGGCGCAGTGACCCCAGCAGGCCTCCAGAAAGAGAAGAGAAGCTAGAGAAGGAAGAGAGATCGATCAGAATAGCTTCTAGCTGCAGACATGGAGAGAGCTGCAGAGTAGCCGTCCTCCCGTTTCATTGCACTGCTGCATGGCCAAAAGGAGCATTTTGCTAGGCATCTGCTTGCCCTCTGCTACCCTTTGCCTTTCATGGTGTCTCGTCTTATATGCATATGAATGTGTGGGCACAGCTATATATGCATCTGTAAAAGCTTCAGCTTAATTGATAGCAACTGCCCATCTACACTGTTCATCGATGCTCAAGCAGTATGGCCAGAGCTAACAAATAGCAGGCATGTGCATGCATGACACTTGACAGGGAAGGCTTCAGTAAATCAGTATCGATGCATGGACAATGTCTGTCAGCTAATGACCGGCAGAAGACAATGCAACACATGCAAATTTATCAACCATAAATCATAATTAATTAAAACGTCTCTCTACTGCTTAATTTACCACAGTGATTTCCCTAAAAAAACCAATATGTGTTTATATATAACACTGACACCAGAAATAGGGTTGTTGACTTGTTGCAATGCAAGCATCACATCACCACCTCGCCAGCGTGGCAAACCATGGAAAACCTAGATGGTTTTTGGCTGGCGTTGCTTAGCTCATTTTGCAACTCTTACTCTACTGCATGCCTGCCTGCTGGTCACCTTTTCATTCCGTCCCAGTATAGTATTAGTAGGCCAAGTGGCCCTTGGGCTTGCAAGGACACATACCGTGCACATACATATTTAGAGGCCCATGCCCCTACACTTGGGTAGCTCCCACTACTATGGCTAGGGCAATATTTTTAAGTAGAGTTCAAGCTAAGACGAGTTATCGCTGAGAGATAGCATGGATTTATATAATACCTCTGAATCTTTCACTAGCTATGTAGCTTAATATTGCCAGCTAAACATGCCCATCCCTCTTTGTCTCGTTAGTTTCTACATACTCCCTCCGAACTCATAAAGGTTGTCGTTTAGGATAAACTTTTAGTCAAACATTGAGAATATAAATCGTAAATAACTTTTAAGTTGTTGAGTTTGAAAATATAAAAATCATATCAATAGATTTGTCTTGAAAAATACTTTGATAAAAGTATACATATATTATATTTCAATAAATATTTTTCAAAAAATAAGTGGTCAAAGTTACACTTTGGAGACCGTGTCATTTTCTAAAACGACAAGTTTTTAAGTATGGAGGGAGTATATGTGTAGGGAAGTTGAGTGCATATATACGCATAAATATTTTTTTAAGATCAAAGAACAAGTTGTTCTAGCTTTTATATATAATAAAAGAGAATTTGCCTAATTTATAAGGAAAATCAGGCCAAAAAATCATGCAACAAACAACCAATATACTCACACTACTATGCTACACCTTGTAAACCACTATGACAAAGGATGAAGCTCATCAAGCACCAAATAGCCACCAAGTCCAAGAACAACTAGATAAGCAAAATCAGGTTCTCTTTGCCAACCACCACCACATGACTAAGACATGGCTTCGGGTCATCGTTGCCAAGCTCATTCCCCCCCCCCCCCCCCCCCCCCCCCTCTCCCCGAGATAAACCGCTGACAAAGGACAAAGCTCGTCAAGCACCAAATAGCCACCAAGTCCAAGAACAACTAGATAAGCAAAATCAGGTTCTCTTTGCCAACTACCACCACACAACTAGGACATGGCTTCAGGTCAGTATAATCTCGTAATTTAGTATAGTAATTATCGTAGTTCAAAGTGGCTATAGAATAAGTTATTTTATAGTTAGATATAGAGTAATTGTTCTATATATATATATATTCTCCTGACAAAGCGCACGAGAGAGCGATTGAAATAGGGATTCTCGTTATGCGTGCCATCACCGTGATGCGGCTTGCCATGGCCATGGCCGAATTAGGTTGTGGTAGATATGGGGGAGGACTACATATGTGGCATTTAGTGATGAAGGTGAGGGGGGGGGGGGGGGGGGGGAGACCCTTTTTTGAGACCGAGGGTGACCTGTGAAGGGAGCGAGTGAGCTAGGAAGGGGAGCAAGGGAATGGTACAGTGCACATGCGTTATGGTGGCATGCAAGCATGGACAAGAAGATATTGATTAGGATTACACACCTCCCCTCCGATCCCTTCCTCACTCTCATACTCCGTACTGCATAGCATATATATATATATATATATATATATATATATATATATATATATCTTTGGCCAATATAGAGGGGGCACATTTCTGTTGTTTTTCTAGGGCACTGTATGTCTGTGTGTGTGTGTGCGCGCGCGATGCATGGACCACGCCAATTATGCCTTGGAGGGTGTGGGTGTGGCCATCTCAATATCACCAAGCTAGTAGACCTTTGGGGGCCGGGTTGGGGTCCTGGCTAGCTAATCCTAGCTAGCTGCTCATCTACCTATCATGCGTGTATGGGTGTATGCGCATGCTTAAATATCCTATCATGTCATGTGAGGGTGAGGTAGTCCTGTTGATGCTAGGAAGGTGCATTATATATTTGTGCAGTGCCAGACTGCCAGAGTCCAATGCAAATCCTTGCTAGCTCAAGCCTGAAGCCTCTCTATATATTTGGATTATCTGCAGACAAATAATTGGCATTCTTTTTCTTTTTAGTCTATGAGCACCTTCGAAGGACTGAGCCGGCAAATCTTGAAGTTGATGAGGTCAACACAGGCGCCTCGCTGTCGACGGGAACGTCGCCTACCACTTAATGCATAGCGCCGGAAAATCTAGAATAAATCCAGAATAAAGTGTCGCACCCAGGATTTGAACCCTGGGTGGGAGCTCCCCAACCAATAGTCTTTGCCATTACGCCGTGAACCCCTTGACATGAAATATATATGAACTGTAGCATGATTAGCATTTCGTTAATTTTATTAAAACAATATATCAATTTGTCCACATATATCTATATCTAATATTAAATATGCAATTTTTTTCTATCCATTTTTTTCGTCCACCTCTTTCTAATATAACTACCCGAATAGTTGAGAGTGTGTATGTGACCCAAACCGGCCTATGACTCATACTTATACGAGTTAATACAACTCGCGACTAATGATGATAAATATACATTATTTCAACACGTATTGGGTTGCGCCCTAGCTACGTATCTCTTGTACGTGACCTAGACTTATGACCTGCGCTTATTCAATTCATATGGGTCAGAAAACTCACATCTAGCGATGATACAGAGCCTTATACCTATACGTATCAGGTTTCATTACAATACACGGGCACGCTTGCTAGCATACAATACATATATCCATTATATTTCAGGTGAAAGGAATTAGTGAGGTCAAAAATGCATTGTGTTTCAGAAATAATGCATATATTATACGGTAGGCTGGACAGTACCCCACAAAAAGTGTATGTAGGTGATTAAACTATGGTAGGCTATGTTATTTTGAATTGAAGTCTGAATTGCCTATGAAGAATAAAAAGATGCTTGGACGGTCCTTACATGCATGAGGATACCCCATCATTGTAGTGGTAGTAGCCAGGGTGTGTGTGTGGGGGGTGGGGTGGGGGTGGGGGGGGGGGGGGGGGGGTTGATGGCTCCTTGAAGGTGAAAGGCAAGCTAATAGGGGGCCTCCTCCTGGATAGTTCATTTCTGAAGTAACATTGTGCTAGCTTTATCAACGACCTGCACTGTAGCTAGATGATGGCGTATCGATCAATAATAATCTCACGTGTAATCACTGTTCTTGGTGAGATGGAATTGTCTTATGCATTAATGGCTTTAGCACTTACATACATATCTCTGTGCCTGTGTATGAACCTGGTACTGCGCGCTTTCCTAGTGGTATGAAACTTAACATTAAATGAGTCTATCTTTTAATGCATAGTTTTATTGCATAGTTTCATGCGGTTACCAATGTCTCTCTCTTTCTTTTCTCTCTCATCTCCGCCCTACATTTGTTTTGCATGCATCCCATGAAACTAAGAAATACTCTCAATGAGGATTTCATACGGTTTCCAACGTTTTGGAAACAACGCTGTATAGTTTCATCACCATGAAACCTTCTCCCTCTCTCTCCTCATCGTTTCATGCAAAAAGTACAAATCTGTTGATGTAGCACCCTATTTAATGTGTATGAAACTCTCTATGAAACCCCATTGAGACTGGTCGTAGGGACACAAAATATTTTTATATTAAATACTAGTCATGTATCAATCAATCATCATTAATCATGTTGATGATAGCATCTGATTAAGAAACAAAGTGAGACATTCGTATTTTGTGTTCTCTCTCTTAATCTATCTTATAAAATCTCTAAAATGCACTATATTACACGGAAAATGGAGTAGGCTATCCGAGGGAGTGAAAAAAGCGCTTGGTCAAATGATTTCTATCTCTATTTTTTAGGAACTAAATTCCAAACAAACATGATAAAAGAAATAAGTTAAACCTGATTAACCTGAAGCAAATTTCAAAAGCAAGCCAAAACACATAAAATGAACAATGACAACAAATGAAACCTGATGATATATACAGTAGCCGATATCAATATGAAAATGTATGTGGAAAACCGAAATCTTTTTTCATAGGGTAATGAAAGTAATTCTCGTACTTAAATAGTTGGTTCTTGAGGATATATATCCGAATTATTAGTGGCTAGTGGCCAACATTTTCTCCTTTTTTTGAAAAAAAGGATTTTATTGAGCAAGACAAAACAAATTTCAGCTGTTTTTGGTGCTGCAGGCTCCTTTAAATTGTCTCCCGTGAGAGCAAACCGAATGCCTTATGTAGCACAGGATGGCTTAATATTATTTCAAGATTACTTATGCAGTTTTTTTCGAATACATGAAAGATTTATATATCATTGTAATTAAAAAGAAAAGTTTAACTGTATAGACGGTTCTTCGGCACGCGGCGGCGAAGAACTCAACAGCGGCCCCTCGACCGATCCTGGCATCCTTGGCAGTGGCGAAGAAAGCTCCTACTTCATCCCCAAGGAGAGTCCATGCGCCATGGAAGCGAATCTGGAAGGGACCGCTGCCTCCACGTCGCATTACGCCGGCGACGACCTTCGGCGACTACATCTTGCCGGTCCTGCAGTCCAGCACACGGAGCAGGCGCGGCTGTGATCCACTTTCCGCGGGGGTTCGAATTTTGAATCACCGGTCGGTCGGTGATGCGCCTGGGCCGATACGGCTCAACCCAGTCAAGCTTAACCGGGTCGTGGCGTCGAGTCTAATCCAACCTGCAGTTAAGCCTAGCCGGGATGCGAGTTCACGACACAGTATCACACCTGCCACGGGGTTCGGAAGACCTAATCGACGCCTAATCAATCCTACAATCTTCCACGCCGCCGGTTCTGCGCCACCGCGTTCTCCTACTGCGACGTGCTGATGGCGGGAGGAGACCAAGGATGGAGGTTTCGAGGCCGTGCTACCCCTGGTCGTGGGGCCCCGTCTGATTGCCGCCGCGGTCGGGGGAGGGGGCCTCCCACTGACGCCCATGGCAGTGGTCGCGATGATGGCCAAGGTCGTGGTCGCGGTAATCACGGGGGGCCGCCCCCTGCTGGTGCTACTAGCCGCGGGGGTCCCCCACCTGCTGGAGCGGCCGGTACTGTTGCCCGTGGTCGGGGTCACGGGGATCCTAAACCTGCGATCGGTGATGCTGAACATGGGCACGACGCCACAACTGCGACCGACATGGCAGCAGAGGGTGCACGAGGTCGCGTTGGTGCTCCTGGCGCACATGGAGAGGGGGTCGGTCAACGCCCTTAGGGAGGAGGTCGTGGTCGTTTCGGTAACAACACCACCATCACAGATGTGAACTCTGAGAACGTTATTGATGACGAACAAGGCAAGCAAAAAAAGGAAACGTAAGGAGCAATCTGTGAAGCTAGAGTGTACTATCTGTACCAAGGAACACTACACAAACCAGTGCCCGCGGCTGCGGGGACCGAAACCGACGGTAGCTTATTGCGGCGCCGCAGAGGATGGGATGAGCTTCTTCCAGATCCAGACTGCAAGAAACAATCAAATTGTTAACCCTACTTAGTCGTCAGTTGCAGCTCTCATCACAGTGGAAGTGGGTGAGGTATCTGCTCAGTTGCTACATGCTGAGCTAGCCAAGATCATCCCAGTTCGTTGGGATTGGGAGGTGCAAGAGCAAGGGGCTAAATCTTTTGTTGTCCCGTTTCCGAGCAAGGATGAGCTAGAATGTATGATTGCAATTTGTACAATCACTATGAAGAACAAAGAGGGCACTATTATTTTTGAAGAATTTATTAATGGTGTCCAACCCATAAAAGTTTTGGAGCAAGTTTGGGTGACAGTCACTAAGGTGCCCCGGATGCTTCGTTCTTTTCTTCCTCTGTGGGCAGTCGGGTCCATTATTGGGGCCACACAAAAGGTTGGCATGGTTCACCTTCGGGCGACTGGTCAGGTTCGTATCCTAGTGGCGGTTTTCGATGTTAAACAAATTCCTAAGTAGGCTGATGTTTGTGCCATTAGCAACATTTACCGCCTTAATTTTAAACCTGATGAAGTTGTACAGAATGATGGCTTCGATCCAGAGGAAGATAATTTACAGGGTCATGGTGATAATGATAATGATCTTGATGGGGGCAGACCATGAGATGGAAGATGCAGAGGCTCCTAATCCTCCAAATTCTCAAAATAATAATAACACTTCCCACAAATCTCAGGCACCTCCTCAGAACGTGCCCCCTCAGAAGCAAGCATCCTTGATAGAAAGGGGCTCGACCTGGCATGTGAACAACTGTTAAACGAGATTAGTATCAAAGTCATGCTTGAGCCGGATGATGGGGCTACAAGGAAGAATTATTCTCCTCTGACGGGAGAAGAGTTGGCAGCATATATTGCTCTTGTGGATTCTCCTAACAAAATTCACCCTTCTTCTGTCTTTGTGTTGCCAATGTTGGAGGTCTCGGACAGTGATGTTTCAGCCGACGCCGTTGATCTACAGTGCTGCGGGGGCACCTCACCACCATCCAGGGCCCCCGTCTCGCCTACACCGACAGTGGGGGGCACCTCACCTTCAGACCCCATGCGCATAGCCTTGTCGCGGGTGGACAAGGCGCTCCTACCCTCGTCCAGGGGGCCAGTGGAGGGGGAAGCGCGTCTCCCAGCCCCTCCGTCGGGCTACACCAGGCTCCACCTGCCTCGGAGGATGGTGAGGGGGGCTCTACGACAACATTCGCCCCCCTGCCACACTACATGCAGCCACGGTGTTGCCTGTTGCACCCATGGCAGCGAGGGCTCTCGAGGTGCGGCCCGTTACACCCACGATAGCGAGGGATCTCGCAGCAGCGAGCTCGACAACTGGGGCGATCATGCCCACAGATGCGGGGACTCCCACACACACAGAGGCCACCATGGCTGAGGGGATCACGGTGCCGACCGTTCAAGCTGTGGACATTACACCAACCGCTGCTGTTGAAACTAAGGCCATAGCCGTTGTTGAAGTAAACGAGGTGGCCATCAAAAAGTTGCGTCGAAGCACCAGGTCCGCGACGATGATGGATGAACATACCCTGCACAAAGCCGAATGGTTGATGGCGAAAAAGAACCTCGAATCCTCAGGTACTTCTTTTTCAAGCTTTCCAGATTTACAAATTATTTCAAACCTTGGTAGGGTAGGCATCAACCTAGGCTCCTCAGATGTAGTTGTCATTAAAAATCTACAGGTTGATAGGTTGGTTCTCTGTGCTAATAAAAAAAGAGTATTTTAAAATCTAATACCACAAACTTCGACAAGTGATGATGAGAGGGAAGATCGACTTGAAGCAGTTCTTAGCCACGCTTGTGGAAATCTAAATGAGAATATGCTGGACACGGAGAATGATCAAATCATAGATCTCTCTCCTCTCTGTCATAAGAAAAAATATAATAATGCCAAAAATACTAACAAAGGCAAACTTCCCAAAAAGCCAAAGACCTCCTCAAAAATTATTCTCAAATGAAAGGGGTATTCTGGAATAGCAGAGGTCTAGCAGACTTGGCTAAACACAGGTTCTTGGCTGAATTAGTTAAGGAAGAGCAAATTAATTTTATAGCTCTCTCTGAAACTGGACGAGATTCTTTTCCGCATCATGTCCTCAAAAATCTGTGTAGTGGACATGACTTCCTTTGGCATACCACGGCGCCTCATGGTAGATCAGGGGGCATCCTTCTAGGAGTCAACCTGAACGTTTTTTATATTGGAGCCATTGATGAGGGAGATTTCTATGTCAAATTTACCCTAAGATGCAAAACAATTGGCTTCAAATTTGTGATATATTCGGTATACAGGCCAGCACAATTTCAAAAAAAGAGTGCATTCCTCTCAAAGCTAGCCAACACTTGCTCTAAAGAATCCCTTCCGTATATGATAGGAGGGGATTTCAACATAATGAGAACTCCAGAGGATAAGAGCTCAGGGGAATTAGACCCTAAATGGACAAATCTTTTCAATGCTGTCATCGAGTCTCTAGACCTCAAGGAGATTGTGATGTCAGGCCGCCAATATACTTGGGCGGGGTCGGGTGATAATCCAACTTTCGAGAAGTTAGATAGAGTTCTCGTCAGCACGGAATGGGAAGATCAGTTCCCATTGACAACGGTCAAACCTAGAGATAGGAATATCTCAGACCATACTCCCCTTGTGCTTAACACTGGAGCTTCGACCCACCAGACCGGAAAACCGACCTTTCAAATTTGAGAGGGGATGGTTTATACAGGATGGCTCTGGGTCGACTCCTCTTGAACGGTTGCAGTTTAAGATCCGAAGACTCAGACAACATCTAAGAGGTTGGGCTAGACACACAGCAGGGTCAACTCTGTTAGCTCTTTTAGAGAATCTTGATAAGAAAGCTGAGAGTGCCTCATTATCTGATCTAGAAATTAATCTTAAACATATCTAAAGGACCGTCTAGTTTGTCTTTTGAGAGAAGAGGAACTAAAATGGTATGAGAGAGCTAAAGTTAAAACCCTATTGGAGGGTGATGCTAACACTAGGTTCTTTCATCTAGTGGCTAATGGTAGACATCGTAACATATCTATAAACTTGAAGATGATCAAGATGTTGTTGTTGGCGATGATGGTCTTAAGAGACATATTATTAATTATTATAAAAATCTTTTTGGGTCACCAGAAAATTCTGAGATCACACTTATGGCAGATCAAAACTTAGATATTCCACAAGTATCCCTAGGGGAAAATGATATCCTCATTAGTCCTTTCACTGAATCTGAGGTGAGGGATGCAGTTTTTCAAATGGACCATAATAAAGCTCTAGGCCCTGATGGATTTCCTGCGGAATTCTACCAGGTGTTTTGGGGGTGATCAAGGATGATCTTCTACCTCTATTTGCATATCTACATAGGGAGGCTCCAGATCTCTACACTCTGAATTTTGGAATTATTACCTTAATTCCAAAAATTCAGAATGGAACCAAAATTCACCAATATACACCAATTTGTGTCCTCGATGTTAGTTTTAAAATATTCACAAAAGTGGGCACAAATAGGTTGAATAAGGTAGCTAAAATGGTGGTGAGTACAATGCAGACCGCCTTTTTGCCGTGCAGGAATATCATGGAAGGAGTAGTTATACTACATGAAACTATACATGAGTTGCATACCCAAAAAGAGATGGTGTCATTTTCAAAATTGATTTTGAAAAGGCATATGATAAGGTTAAGTGGTACTTCATACAACAAACCTTACGTATGAAAGGTTTCTCTCCCAAATAGTATAGGTGGGTTCCAAGTATGGTCAAGGGGGGAAGGTGGGGATTAAAGTTAATGACGATGTAGCCTCTACTTCCAAACAAAACGTGGACTAATACAGGGAGATCCTATGTCGCCTATCTTATTTAACATCGTTGCGGATATGTTAGCTCTTCTTATTAATAGAGCAAAAGTCGATGGTCAAATAAGAGGAGTTATCCCTCATCTTATTGATGATGGTCTATCAATTCTACAATATGTAGATGACACCATTATCTTTTTCGATCACGACCCAGAGCAAGCAAAGAATCTGAAACTTTTGCTCTGCGCTTTCGAATAATTATCTGGGTTTAAGATCAATTTCCACGAGAGTGAAATCTTTTGCTATGGTGCAGCTAAAGAGATGGAGCCTTTCTATTACTACTCTCTTTGGTTGTAATGCATGGGAATATCCCTTAAGATATTTAGGGATCCCAATGCACCACACACAACTCTTGAATTCTGAATGGAGAAAGGTTGAAGAACGTTTTCAACAAAAACTCTCTTGCTGGAAAGCAAAATACTTGTCTTATGGGGGAAGAATAGTTCTGCTTAATTCTGTTTTAAGCAGTTTACCCATGTTTATGATGTCCTTATTTGAGATTCCTAAAGGAGTCCTCAAAAACCTTGATCATTTTAGATCAAGGTTTTTTTGGCAAGGATCTTCGGACGAACATAAATATAGACTTGCCAGATGGGACATCTTATGTCGTCCTAAGGACCAAGGGGGTGTCTAGGTATCCTAGATTTACAATTACAAAATAAATGCTTATTGGCCAAATGGTTGGTAAATTTACTAAACACAGATGACATGTGGCAGTCTATGTTAAGGAATAAATACCTAAGATCAAAAACCCTTACTCAAGTGACAACCAAACATAATGATTCCCATTTTTGGAGAGGCCTCATGCATATCAAAGATGAGGTGTTGGCTAAAGGTTCCTTCGATATTAAAGATGAGACCAAAACGAGGTTCTGGGATGATACCTGGGTAGGAGATAAGCCTCTAAAAGTTAAATATCCTTCCTTATATAATATAGTGCGTGATCCTCACACAACTGTATCGAAAGTGATGGCCATGAGCCCTCTTAACATCTCTTTTAGAAGGGTTCTGATGGATAATAAACTTATAGAGTGGCTTAATCTAGTAGCACGGATCTCAAATATTGAATTAGTGGAAGGTTCAGATTACTTTAAATGGAGCTTAACCAAATCCGGGTTATTTTCTATTCGCTCAATGTATCTCCACCTCATTGATACACAACCACATTTTCTTCATAGGAAGATCTGGAAGATAAAAATCTCTCTAAAATTAAAATCTTTCTTTGGTCCTACAAAGGGGTGTCATCCTTACCAAAGACAACCTCGCTAGGAAAAACTGGAAAGGGAGCCAGAAATGTATTTGATGTAATAGAAATGAGACTATCCAACACATATTCCTCGATTGTCCCTTTGCTAAAATGATTTGGAGGATTATCTTTTTTCTACTAATTTGGACCAACCGAGATCTATTAGCCATATGTTTGGTACTTGGCTTATGAATCAACATAAGAGGATCAAATGTTTGATTTGGGTTGGGGTGGCTACCATATGCTGGGCTATCTGGCGATGCCGAAATAATGTTATTTTTAACAAAATAAAAACTAACTCTATTATGCAGGTTATTTTCAGGGGAGCGTATTGGTTACATGTCTAGGCTTAGCTGCAGCATGACGAGCAAGCCAAGGACACTCTCTCGTTGATGAGCAAGAAATTAGAGATGGTTGCTTTAGAGATTTCAAATAAAGGGTGGAAGCATCTATATCGTTTGTTCTAGTGTCCTGGTCTATGTACAGGACTATGGCTTTCTTTTTTTTTTATCCGCGAGGTTGTAATAATTGACTGTGTACATCCCTTAAATGTAGAGACCGAATATTATTTATTATTTATCTAAAAATAGACGACACGCTTCTGATAAACACGCTAGATTAGTTATGTAGTTTTTGTTTTGAAACAGTTTTAAATTCTAGAAACAGTTTTAGAATTTTTATCTGTTTCGGAGAAAATAAATTAAACTGGATAAGTAATCTAGGAGACATGTATAAGCAGCTAGAAATTTGTTCGGTGGGCCCAGTACGCCGTGTGCCCGTGTTCTAGCATGTGCCAAAACCGTACGTTGCAGTTGATTTGCCTTCTGAGTGCCAAAACCGTACGTTGCAGTTGATTTGCCTTCCGAACACCCTGCCCCGTCCTTGCCCATCACATGCATGGCCACCCGGCCCACGCCGACCAGGCCACCGATGTAAGAAGACGAAAGTGTTTTCTTTGCTTTTTTTCCTCCAACTTGCTTATTTGGTTCTAAAACAATTTTTCTTTGTTCCTTGGCTCTTCTATTAGTTTAATAGGCTAATTGTGTTAAGTTGTATGCAAAATGACTCTTTTACCTCTTGCTGAGAAAGCAACAGTTTTAAAACCTAGAGATAATAGTTTTCCAAAATAAGGTATATATATTTTTCAAGCATGAAATTATTATTATTTTTATATATAATCCACATTGGTTTATATGTATTTTAATAGTCAGTGTCATGTTGTCATGTGAAAGCACATATAAAAATAATGACTTTATGCTTGAAAAATAGTATATCTTTTCCAGAAATCATTGATAATAGGAAGGCTGAAAGACTTGTACAACATATATGTAGATTGATGAATGGTTTCTTTCGACGCTACGGGTAAGAGCAACTCCAGCACTAGACCCCAAATTAAAGCCCTCAATTCGATTTGGGTGCCCAGTCCTATTTTTGTTGGCCCAATAAATTTCTTTTACTCCAATAGTAGCCTCCAAACAAAGTCTCCCAGTTCCATATAAACAAACAATGACATAGGGGACCCACACGTCATTGAGTCAAACTTTTCTTCCCCTCATCCTCTCTTTCCACACGCAAAGCAGGGGACAAGCCGAGCGGCCAGAATCCGTCGGTGCCGGCCGCGGCGAGCAACGCGGTGAGCAAGCCGGGGTCGAGACGCAAACAGGGACGTGGCCAGGCCGCTCTGGCGCGATGGAGTAGCGTGCCATGAGCAGGCTGGTGTGGCGCGCCGGGAGGAGTGCACTTGCACGGCCGGAGTGGCGCGGCGGGAGGGAGTCGCGCTGAGAGGAGTGCGCCATGGCAGTGGGGACCGCATCCACGAGGAGGTGCGTCATGGCCGTCCGCGAGCAAGTTCCCCTCCTCCTTCGTCTCCACCTTAATGAGCGGTGCACCATGGTCATCCGCATCGCGCTAGGGAGGGCCTCCCACCAGCCAGGGGACACGCCAAGGAGCTACTGGTAGCAAAGGGGAGGGGTAGCGGCTGGCGTAGCGGAGAACAGGGCATCGAGGGACTGCCGGAGGTAGGGGAGGGGACGTCGGATTTAGGGGAGGCACTGCGTGCTAGGAGGGCGTACGTGCGTGGGGAGAAACGAGAGGATTGGAGTCGATCTGTTGGGCCAATAGGAATAGGTGGTTGCCCAGACAAATATGAGGTCTGTATAGTAGTAGGGGTCATATTTAAGCTGCATCTTTAGACTCGGCACCCATGTTTAGTTATGAGAGCTCAAATAGGAGTCCTGCTGAAGACACTCTAAAAGAATTATTTCGCACACAACTTAACATCGTTAGGCCGTCAAACTAGCGGAAGGGCAAGAAAAACAAAATAACATTTTTTAAAGGATGATAAGAAATAATGTACGTACTCCCTCTGTCCCTAAATAATTGTCATTTGCGGTTCTCAAGAAACTTCTTTGACTAAATATATATTAAAAAATATTAATATTTATGCTACATAATTAGTATCGTTGGAAAGATCTTTCAATCTAGTTTTTTAATAAATTTATTTGAAACTACAAATGTTGCACGTATTTTTTACAAATCGAGTCAAACTTGTGGCACGGACACCAACGACGACACTTATTTAGGGCCTGAGGGAGTAGTAGCCTGTGATTGTGAAAATAATTAGGAGCTTAATAAGGCTCGCGTACATGGCTGGTACTGTTGATTAAAATGCATGCCTAACAAAAGTGACACATAAAAAAAACTAAAATGACCTAAAACACAGATTGCGATGGGAGTGATTCGATGCTCATCCGAAACCTATAAGTGACTCCACACCTTTTCCACGTGTACTGCTCCTATAAGAGAAACTAACCTAGCTAAAGAATTTGTCTACCCAACATTTGCTTGTTCTGGTCCTTCTAACAACTGAATTCTGTCCATACGTTTATAGTGTCTTATAACTACATTTACATTGTCATATTACTATATTTATTTATAAATGATTTCTTCAGTGAAATTTATTGAATGGAGTGATGTAATTTGAGAATAACATAAATATGTGTCGATTTTTTTAAAAAAATTACAAATTATTTTTATGAATTCTAAATATAAAAAAATATATTTGCCAAATTATTCATAAATGTAGATTCTCAAATTATTCACAAATTTCAGAAAAAACAAATAATCGCAAATCACACACGGGAGGGGCCGCGCCTGCACAGGCGTTTAGGACAACAGCGCCAGGGACGCCCGTGCCCACGCCGATGGGCGATGGAACAGGTGAACTGCCGCCTGTGCCAGGGGAGCGGCAGAGGGGTGGCCTGGGGGAGATGGTCAGCCTAGGTTACGATGGCAGCGGACTGTTGGTGCCAAGGGGCAGCGGTGGACGGCCAATGGAGATGGGGTGGCAGCGGCGCAGGGAGGTCCGGTGGCTAGGGGCGAGGCGGTGCAAGGAGAGCCGGTGACGGGGAGTGGGAGGCAGCAACGGCGGAGGGAACCCGCACCGAGGAAACTGGGAGCCATACGAATCAAGATCAAAAGCACAACATGCCACATCGGACTATATCAACACATCAAGAAAAGCACCAAGGAACTTTTTATTAGCTATATTGCCATCAATCTCTATCAACATATCTTGGATGGAAGTAGTATTTTTTTCCATTATATATACTCTCTCTGGCCTAAAATAAATGTCATTTTTGTTTTTTCAAAAAGATAACTTTTTTACCTTTGACCAATTGACCAATTACATATAAAAAATATTTGTATTTATAATAAATAACTAAGCAATATCATTAGATAGGTTGTTCCATATATTTATGATAAATTTATTAGAGATATAAATTTTTTACATATTTTATATAAATCTAGTCAAAGTTAACCTACAGTGAGAGAATATAAATGCATGTCCTTTTCACCGCAACTCCGCAGGACACTATCGTTACCATTAGGCCCACGTGTCACTGTCACATGACAAGGCAAGCCCTCTCTTCTGCCTCTTCGTGCATTTACGCCCATTTTAGTTTTAGTGGTGTGCTGGTGGCATGGCATGCGCCATGCACATACTGTGCTGGTGGAGCATACAAATCTGATGGCTGAAGCCAACTGCTAGCTGAGGCATATATATATTGCGGTCATTCAGCAGTAGCAGCCGCCATTGGCAGATCCAGGAGGGTCCAGGGCTGGGGTGGCTGCAGCTAGCCCCATGTACGCTTTAATTTTTCATTGAATTACTATAACATTAACTCTAAATTATAATTAAATTTTCTTTATTAACTAGCATCTTCGTTACTTACGCCCCTCGATCCTATCCTGATCCGCCGCTGGCAGCAGGGGGGGCACACCATGTAGAGGTCGATCGATGAATCACCAGCTGTATGTCGCAAGTCGCAACACCGCAATGCATGTACTTGGTCTTTGGCGGTAGCTGCGCCTGCCTCGCTCCGCGCGACACTAGTTAGCGAACGTTCATCCGATTCTTTCCTAGCGAACGATCAGACAGTTGCAACAGTTTCTATTTTTGGAAAAAAAAACAAATCCCACCTCTTTCCATTTATGGTAGGCAGACGTTTCGTTTCTTTTTCACGCGTACGGACCAGCCATTCTCGTTTTCTTTTCACGCGCACATGCGAAGCTGTCATTTTCTTTCCTCTCGCACGTAACTCTCAATAACTGAGTTACATAGCATAACTTGTAAGAATAAATTAAGCATGCTAAGTTATACAACACTATTTTTTCTTTTTATTGATGTGACTAATATTTTCTTTTGGTTTTCATGGGCTTTTTCTATTTCAAAAATTAATTATTCGGGAACATAGAAAAAGGGTTAGAAGGGTAGGAGAGGAAAATAAAAGTAACTTTTACATACTATACTACATAACAAATTCCATAAGATGATAAACTTCAATAACAAGTTACATAATAGATTTTTATAACTTGTACAACTATGATATTTGGCCATCAGGATGCCTTCAATTGGAAGATTTACAAAATACCTAATATTTAATATTTAAAATCATAAATACAAATAACAAAGTTGAGAACAAGAAACACATAACTTAATAGAAAAGGCTAACATGATTATCTAACATATTGTGATAAACAATAAATTACATCAAATAAGTTAGATACATAACTTTGTACAATAAGTTAATGAAATAAGTTAGGTAGCATACACATGAAAATATAAGTTAGGTATATAACTTTGTAAAATAAGTTAATCAAATAAGTTAGGTAATATACACATAAAAACACAAGTTAGATACATAAATTCATATAATAAATTAATCAAATAAGTTATATAGCGTACACATTAATAAAACACAAGTTGCATACATAACTTTATACAACAAGTTAATCAACTAAGTTAGCTACCAAGAAAATCATACCGGTTGTATTTTGCTGGTCTAGAATATAATTTAGAAGTTTTATACCCTAACAAGTTTAAAAAGATACAACGTGATCCTTGATTAATTTGGATGATATTAAAGCACAAAAATTTGGATGATTGTGCATGTAACTCAGGAGGTGGAGACTAAAGTTCAGCTGCACACCAACGTGATCCTTGATTCTAAGTAGTGGTAGAGAAAAAAAAACATCCGTAACCACAAAGCACAGGCCGTTGAATGCATCCGCAGGCCGCGGAACCAACTGGACCCAACGTTCGCCTGTCCGCTTCCGCAAAGCCAGCATAATTAACGGGACCCACCGTTCGCTTGATTGAAAACAAATGAGCGCTCGCTAAAGTGGAATTGCGCTCGCTCCATGGCTGGCTGGCTCCATTAGCAAGAGCACACTGGCCTGTCGCGTCCTGTTCGTTTGTTCCTGCACACATAACTCCTGCCACTGTGCAGGCATCACCGCGCCTGCAGCCACTGCCATGTATCCTCCCTGCTGTAACTGTAATCGCCGTGAGCTTGCCAGACAGCCAGACAGGCGCGCGGTCCATTCCGTCTCCTGCTGCGACGACGATGCAGCACGCTGTCCCCTCCTGTTCCTGTCGTCGTTTAACTATTATTACTTCATCTTCTCGCAGTCGCAGCGGATTGGATGGGAGCAGTAACTCTGCTGTGCTGGATGACACTTGCTTGTTAACTCAAAAAAACATTCAGAGTACGTTTCATCAGAGGGCACATCGATCGCATTCCTTCAATTCAGTACTTGTTTAGTCTGAATCGAGTCTCGCTTCTGAATAAGCCTGCACAACCACCTCTTTCTGGATGTATATAACCGATCGATAACCAGACGTACTCTCCAGATCTGGCTAGCTATACACAATCCGCAAGCATTGCATCTCCCTCAGCTAGCTCCTTGTTGGCGACACCTCCATCACATGCATGGCGGCAAGCAAGCAAGAATATGCATGCATGTGACTGGCGGCCGGACGCTACTCGCCGTCGTTACCCATCCCATATGCATGTTGCCCCTGCAATCTCCCTCCCTTGTACTGCACGCATGCAGGCAAGGCATGTGAGCCAAGGTGCTAGCCGGAGTCCGGAGCTACGACCAAACGGCCGGCCTGACGCGGTGACCAGTACGTGAGCAGCAGGCAGCATGGCGCGCGCGCGTCTCTCGATCGGCCTGCTGCCGGGGCTTCGATCGTCGTCATCGCGCGCCGTACCCCGTATAGAACCCAAAACCCAAAATCCAACTGATGGAGAGCGAGGCATACGGCATACCACATCTATCGATCGGTGGAACCAAACAAGCCCGGATTATATACGGCGCCGGACCGCTCTAGTATCTAGCTAGTGCGTGTTCGTAGCTATCTGATTTTGGGGGCCGGCCGGCGGCGCTGTGCCAGTGCCACCCATGCAGGTTGTAGCCTGAACTGAAACCCTTTCGATCTGGTCCTGAAAGTGAAAGCTGATCGATCGAAACCCTGGATCCTAGCTGACGGGGATGGGATTAATGGCGCGTCACATGCATCGCATCGCATCGCATCGCATACGCGTAGGCGTAGACCGAGGATCGGAAGCTTATCAGTCAGGCGCTCGATACGTACGTGCCTGCGTGCTGTGCTGCGGCGCAAGCAGCAGGACCGGGGCAGGCAGAGGCTGCTGGATACGCTACGAGGCACCACCGGACCCTACGACATTATTCTCTGCACCTCTGTACCGTACGTGCTGCCGCCAACGGGGAGGGAGGCGACCATGCACATCTATCGCAAGGAATAATTCAGAACGCCGGCCGGCCGACAGGCAAACGGATCGCGGGCGCGAGCTTGCTGAGGGGAGTCTCCGGCTGACCTCACCTGACCTATGTATGGTATGCTGCGGCTCGCCGGCAGCTGCTGGGACCACGTACGAGACAACGGTGCGACAGGGTGACTCTCGCTCATGGTGGGTGTGCCGTGTGCGGTGTGGCGGCGGGGGAGATCGGAGGCGGGCAGCCGGGCTCGGAAGGAAGGAAGCGCGGCGTTCCAACGGCGGAGCAGAAACTGTCGGTATTTGGTGAAGGAAAAAAGGAATTGTTGCCTGTGGGCCTGATGGTTTGCTGGACCGCGGACCCTTGTGGGCCAGGACGAACAACCTTTTCCGAGTTGGCATCGAATGGGCTAAGATGCATCGATCAGCGTTCAACATGGGCTTCGGTGCTACTCGGCACGGTCCTGTCGGGCTAGGCCCAGTACACGACCCAACTAAGTGCCAGGGCCCAGGGATACTTTTCTCTGGTCTAGCTAGCACACCATAGGAGGATATTCCGCTTGCTTGGGCCTTGGGCGCAGACAGACAACGACGGACGGCGAACACGGCAGATGAGATGACGTGGCAGGCAGGATCGTCTTCTTCTTCCTTGCCCACATCACTCACTCATCCGCACCCAGTCCGCGATCTCTCTGAACCAATTCCTCGACCACCGAACCCGCTTCGCTTCCTCCCCTCCCGCGACGGGCGAGTAGCCAGCCAAGGAATCGCACCCGCGGACTGAGACGCAAGGGCCGGCATACTATATATGTAAAGATTATATTAAAAAAAAAGGCGCCGTAGGGCCTGCGCGCGCGCGTGGAGGGGTTCGCTCGCGTCGCGGCCGCGCCCAGTGCGCCGAGAATCTCACGCCCGCCGCCCCTGCAGGCATCCAAGAGCTAAATTCGAAGCTATCCGGACCACACACGTATGCCTCCCTGTCTTGCCGCCGTGTCCGCCTGCACGCTGCTGCAAGATCGACGGACAGCCGCCGGCTCGCTCGCCAGACCGATCGATCGATCAATCCGCGGCGGCGGCCATGCATCCGGTTTAGCTTGGAGGCCGGAGAACGAACGAAGCGGTTTTCTGGATAACGAATGGATTCTCTCTTCTCTCCTAAGCAGCTAGCTACTCGCCTACCAAGCTAGCTCCGCTATAGGGAGACATCTGCAGGGATCATGGATGTGATGGCATGCTGCGCTGCATATGCAATGCAATGCAAGTGGTGCGTTGCTAGTGGAAACATTAGTCACTTGCTCGTCTAGCTGCCACCTCTCGTACGAACGTATTGTTGCCTCATATTCGAGCAACTTGAGATCGGGTGCGGTGGTGATCTGTCCGTCGTCTATATGCATCTGCTTCTTATCTGGTCTATTTAGGAGTACGTCGAATCAGCTGGTCGTGCAAGTGGCTTATACCTAAGCTAGCAGCTAGTACTCCTCCTAGTAGTCTAGTCCTCATGCATGGTTTCCACGACGTCTCAAGATAAGAATGCGCATTATTACCATCTTGCTAATATTCCCCAATCCCACCAGCAGTCCCAGCACAAGGAATTCTATCAAATATATATATATATATATATATATATATATATATATATATTCCCAGCATATATTTGCACCGCATCGCCTCAAGAAAAGCCGCATCTTGTCTTGTGCCCTAATACAGGTAACAAGCAGAATGCCAGTTCAGGAGAGACCTGACCTGGGCAGGTGTCAACTGACTGAAAGCTAAGTATGAAACATTCACTCAGCTGTGGTCTCTGAACATGCAAGTGCTTCGGCAGTGAACGAAACACAAACACAAACACTGACTGAAAGTATGAAACATTCTCTCAACTGTGTGGTCTTCTGAATCGGAATACTAGCCGCTCGGCAAAACATCGCAAGGTAATCTGACGACCACTAGCTATTTTAAGATACAACAGGCTCTTGTTTCACCCCCTACCTTTTGCACACTGCAGCTGTTTCGTGAGGGCAACTTCAGCAGCAAGCATGCAGAGTATTTCTTGCTTTTCGATATTCCCAGTCATTCCCTCTCAGCTTTTGGGATACAATATCGACTTTATTCCTGAAGACTGGAGTTACAGCTCTTCCGGAGTTCCATTGCTTCCGATGAGCTAGCCCTGCTGACACACAACCAAGTACTTGTGTTCCTTCAAAAGCATCAGCTAGCTTTTCCTCTGAAATCATCTGGCTTTGCGTTCAGATCTGATTCCTGCAATGCCCTGCCCGGCACTCGTTGTACGTTCAGGCCTCACTCACAGTGTGGTTTGGTTACCTTCAGGCAATTGGTAGAGTTACTTACTGGGAAAGTAAAGCATTTTCCATATTATTTCATGAAGCTCACGCACAGCTAGAGCAGAGAATATTAGGAGAAGGACGGGGAAAAAACTTTATCAAGAAAAAGTAGTAGCTTTATCCTTATCCCGAGAACTAAAAAATATTAGCAACTAGCTAGCAAGATTGTTGTTCGATCTTTACCACCCATCTAGGGAATACTTGCTCCCATAGGAAATTGCAGGATAGTTTTGGATTCTACCATTGCTCCACTAGTAGTAGCGCATCAGAATGTAGCTTCCTTTTCCTTGTCAGTTTATCATCCATCCTTACTAATAAGGACCATGCATCCTTCACCATTATATTTTTTACATCAGAAGATCAGAAATGCAGGTTCTAGTAAAATCCAGTTTTCATCGCTAGCTGTACATTATTGTTTGGTTTGTAATAAATGACTAGCATCAAACTAAAACATATTCTCTCTTTTTCTTTACGTAAAGATGGACCTTAAACAAGGTCCTCTGCAAGCACACAATGACCGGACCATCAGCGAAGGCCGTATGTTATCCAGTCCTTTCCACAGCTTTCCTAACTAGAGAACCATTCGTACGTTACGTCCATAAACAATCCACCTCTCATCATTTCAAGATAAATCCATGGGCCATGCATGGATCACAACCAATGTCTCATTACCTACCGAACCAGACACTCTTCTGTTTTAATTAAAGGGAAGTCTTTAAGTGAGAGACGTGCACAATGGTTATGGTGGGCGATATGCAATTAGACATCAATGGCTGGCGCTTAAAGTTGACAAAAGCATAATTCCTACACTGATAGAGATTAAGGGGAAAAGCGTGGGCGGCCCCGGCCGCTGAGACTTATCTAAAATACTCCCTTTAATACTAGTGCTACTAGTACTATCTAACTGAAGAAACATGAAATGTGGGAGCCATGAGACAAGACAGCCCTCCCTGAAAAATATCAAACAGAGACAGCAGCAGGCCAATGGTCAAAAAGAGGAGCTTTTCATTTAAGTTTCCGGATTAGTGGGTGTAATGGCGACAAATCTCTAGCTGAAAGAATCGGCAGCTGGGCCTATTATAAATTTGTAATCCATTGTTGATTGGTATGGCAGACACTGTTCTTTAATAGTCTGACAATTGTTCACTTGAAATAAGCTAGGATTCAGATAGCATATATACATCTTCATTCAGGCTTCAGCTAAGAGCGTACTAGGGCTTGATCAAACAAAGGCAATAATGCGGCATCAATTCTCGGAGCCGCATGTCAACTTGCCACCACTTCAATTCGCTCGTAGCGATTACGTGTAGCGCATTTCCTGGTCTAATTAAGCAACTAGCTCACCCTGTGTAGTGTAGGCAGATGATTTAACAGAGTGGAGTAATCGGCACACCGGTCGAGGTGTGAATTGTGTTCCTGATCCATGTTGTTATGCTGATTGGGCCACTAAAGATATAGTGATGTACCCTACCAGCATCTTGTCAGCTCTATTATGCAACAAAAGAATATCTCTAGCTACCTAGATACTCCTTTGCGAGGCATTATTGTCGTATCAACGGACGCATCGATGCTGTTCGAGGTTCCAAGAGCTGGAATAAGCACAAGTGCAAGAATTCAGAAAACCGACAGACGAAATTCACACACAGTGTCAGCACAGCACACAGAACAAAGCAGGAGCAGAGGAGTTGCTCTGACAGCTACGGACTATGTTAACAGAACTGAGAACATGCAATAGTAGTGCACGCCGTGTGTAGAAAAACCTGAACAGAATAAGCACGGGGCATAGTATCATCATTCATCGAGGGAGGCATGAGCTTTGGAATCGTTTCGATGCGAGGTACTGTAGAGGGAGAGGAAGATATATTTTTTTTCTGAAACTTTTTCCTGTTATCTCCCCAGCTGAACATGTATTCCTCCTTCAGACACTTTTCCTGCATTCTGCACCACTACACAGTTTGAATTAGTCACTAAGCAAGCAGTGCTTGTTTAGCTAAATAGAAGATGCACTGCACTTAAATATATCCCATTGTTGCCAACAACACCTTAAGGCCCATTTGGAACTCAAGTCATTTCACAATAATTGCCTATAAATTTTACATAAATTGATTCTTTTTCACATGAAAACGTAGAAACAGGAAATTTTCCCGCATTACGAAAGGACCTAGACAGACAGTGTCACTGAGTGATCAGAAATTCAAAATCAAGGGTGGATTCAAATGGAAACCCTAGCTAGACGCTCCTCCTCATGCTTGTTTTGTTTCTGAACATTGTTATTGTTCTCTGACGAGCGTTTGAATTTCGAGGCCATGTTGAAATGGGCTGGGGTCGCCGCCACACCGCCGGCATAGATTATTCACTCGTGCTGGCATTCATGTCTGTCATGATGCACCAAAACCAAAAGATCTCGAGGACATGCACATCATTGTGCAGCTAGCTCATCACTCTCTGCTGCCAACAGCAAACAAAACACACATCACCCTGTAACCTAGCTTAACTTTCAGCATTTCAAATTCCTAAGAAGATCAACAGATCATGATTAGGAAGTACTACTAGTGCTCCTCCGTAGCAGTACCAGTCCACGGCTGACGTGGCAGAACATGTGTACCGGTGGACTGGCCAGCAGAGCAGCTGGCTCTCAGTCTCACCACATCAGGGCAGGGCAGCTGGGCAGGGCAGCAGGGCCCCTCTTTTTCCTCCCAGAATTCAAGCACCAATACGAGGGCAGAAAAAAAGGCAAAGAGTAGGGCGCGGCAGCGGCGGCGAGAGAATAAAAGCAGCGGCAGAGGCAGAGGCGAGAGGGCACTCTGCTTCGCTTACGCGTCCAACGCCATCCCGAGCTCGCAAGCAAAGAAAGCCGAGGCAGGCAGGCGTGCACGGCGCGGCGGGGTAACCAAGCTTCTTCGTCCCCAGGCAAGGCAACCAAGGGCTGCGTGCGGTGAACCTGCCGAGAGGGCAGCTCGCTCGCCGTAAGCTTCCTTCCGGCCCCCAAGCTTGCGCGCGGAGAGGTGTATAAAGTCGCCATGTCGGTGTCGTCGTCGCTGTCCAACTTCCTGCTCTGCTGCTTCTACCCGTCCGGCAGCCACCACCACGGGCACGGCGGCGGCGCGTACTACTACAGCAGCCACCCGACGAGCGGCAGCACCCTGCACTACCACGAGGGGCCCTTCGCCGGGCGCAGGATGGGCCGGAGCAGCAGGCCGCTGTCGCTGCAGGTGCGTCCTCCGTTGCCCGTTGGGCTCTGCCTCTGCTTCTCCTCTTCCTCCGTCGTCTCTGCTTGCGTTGCGTTGCGTGCTCTGTTTTTTTTTTCCGTCAGGCGTCAAATCACAAATGGCAGGCAAGGCAGAGTAGGGTAGAGATGCATGCAAGTACGGCAACTTGGCTATGCAAATGCGACGTGACATGCACAGATTTGTTCTGTGTCCTGTGTCCACCACCATTATTTTTCGAATTCTTTGCGCGCAGGTTTTAGCTGCGTAGTAGTACTCCAGTACAGTAATAATGTTTGGCGCGCGCGCATGTCCTGTTGAAAACAGCGACGACCTTGCATGCAGTACTCCAGCAGCATGCGTCCTGAAAAGAAAGCGAGAAAGGGAGAGAGAAGGAAAAAAAAAAAGATACCTTTTCCTCGGTTGCTGAAGCTGAAAGCACCGGTGTCGAGTGTCGACTGTCGAGAGAGACCAGCATACTAGTAGCATGCTGTAAATAAATAAATAAATAAATTGTTATGTTTTTGTGTACAGTGAACTTTTCACCACAGTAAAATACTAATTCACCTGCTAATTAAGCTAAAGGCTAAAGCTAAGCTACTCCATCTCCAATTCCCCTCATGCATGCAGACGGTGGAGCTGAAGGTGCGGATGTGCTGCTCGGGTTGCGAGCGGGTGGTGAAGCACGCGGTGAGTCGGCTACGCGGGGTGGACTCGGTGGAGGTGGACGTGGAGATGGAGAAGGTGACGGTGACGGGGTACGTGGACCGCCACCGGGTGCTCAAGGAGGTCCGTCGCGCCGGCAAGAAGGCCGAGTTCTGGCCCAACCCGGACCTGCCGCTGCACTTCACCTCCGCCAAGGACTACTTCCACGACGAGGAGTCGTACCGCCGCACCTACAACTACTACCGCCACGGTTACAACGGCGACAAGCACGGCCAGCTCCACGAGCCACACCGCGGTGCTGACCCCGTCAGCAACATGTTCAACGACGACGACGTCAACGCCTGCTCCATCATGTAGCCTGCGCCCGTTAATGAGTTTGTGTGATCATCGATCGTTCATTGTGTACTGTAGTATGTGTTCTCTGTAATGATGTGCTGCTCCAGGCGGTGTCTGTTGAGCTCATCTCGGTTCGTGCGTGTAAGTGTAACAAATGGGAGATGGTGCGATCGAGTTGCAAGATGGAATGTGTAGCGGGGCCCGCCCTTTACGGGTTACCACTACATGATGCAATGCAATGCAATACAATTGGCAATGGGCAGTGGCCAATGGCCATTCTCTCTCTCTCTCCACTCGATCGATCCATGGCCCGAGAGGAGCCATGCGTGCCCTTCGTGTTCCCCGATTGTTCAGTTCAGATTCAGACACGGCCAAAGCCAATGGGACACCACACCAGAGAGAGCATCTTCTTGCTATGCATGCTACCCGTAGCTAGCTGCTACAGCGAAAGGCGCGCGACTTTTTACTAGTCGATCTGCTCCATTTTCGCGCGCGCGGGAGGGAGGAGCGAGAGAAGCTGAGGCGTAACAGTAGTAGCTAGCTACAGTAGTACTAGGTTGGGTAGTTGGCGACTGTGGCTACCACTGCTACGCCGGTTAAATATTCAGCACTACAATCGAGTGCCTGCACGAAGCCTCTCAATGGAAGCTGGTTGGTGGGGCATCGGCGTAAAAAGGCCTTGGAACTGGGAAAGCCTAGCCTAGTAGTAGTAGGCCCTGTTTGGAAGTTTGGTAATATTTAACACTTGCAAGTAGTATTCGCCTGTAATTTACTGTACACAAGAAAACCAGCGGTCTCATTTACACCTGTAAAATGATGTTTGGATGGAGTGACATATTTCACACTTGTATGGTGTTTGCATGAAGTGACATGTTTTTGCTGGTATGTTTGACAAAAACGCTGGCTACCTGACCTAGCGTACCTCATGCATGATGCATCTAAAATAGCACTGACATACATCTTTTCACATCTGATAGGCCATAGCAAGCATCAATACATAAATATATGAAATATGAAATGTAAAAAAAAACATAAATAGGGGCATCAAATCAAGAAGAATATGGGACACATGACTGAGTAGCCAAGTTATAAACTTGTGTTGTGCATCTCAAAAGCACAAATAGCAACTTCTCAGCAGATTACATGTAATGTTTTACCGGCAAGTTTAACAAAGCTGCAAATACACATTCTCGTATGCCATAAGCTCAAAATACAAGGAGCTTATCAATGGTCAATGGTCAAATCCAGAAACAAGATTATGCAACAAAGACATCTTAAAAAAGTTGAACAGTGTGCCATAATTTAAGCACTACCAGAATAAACACACGGACAACATAGATAGATACCGATATGAGAAACCCAAATAGAACTTCTCTGAACTCAAACTAGGCCATAATCTTGTAAGATCTTCACATTTTGCAGCCTCTAATCTGCAGCACAAAGTTACAAATTTGATGATGAAATATTGTTAAAATTACAAGAAAATAAGATATCTTTTGGGTTAGTAAATGGATGGCCACAAAGAAAACTTACTTGCATTTGATAAAGTTCCAAGCTTGTTTACTTCTTTAGTCAGCCATAAAGTACGCAGTCTTGTTTCGTAACCTAGGAATATCTCTCTATTCAGAGGATCCTTAAAAACCTCAGAAGCTTGTATCTTTACATCATCCGACAAATCATCCATGTCTTTCAACACAGCTAAGCATCTTGTCATTGAAAATTCTTGTCCTTGACATTTATTTTGTGCTTTTGTTGCAGCTTGTTCTCTTTTGAAACTCATAAAATCTGACATAGTTTCTTCAATGCATGGCACTGGCTGTGCATCATTTCTTCTCTTTGATCTGCCTCTACTTGGTCCAGTTGCTCTAGATCTTGAACTTGTATTATCATCACTATTCTCTTGTTCATCATCATCATTGTCTGAAAGATTAATTGTTTTGCAATTGTCTTGTTCTAGTCCTGTCCCTAGACCTTGTCTACCACTGATTTCCAACCTTTGATGTGAGGATCTTTTCTTTTGTCGACCCTGTTGTACAGGTTGAATAGAACAATGTTTCTCCATTCCTTGAGTTTGTACAACCTCATTTTCCCACCCCTGTGTTCTAGGCTCATCAAATCTCAATGGAGAATGTTGTTCCTCATCATCAAATGTGCATGAACGAGCTCCAACATTGATTGGTGTTGTCCATGGATTTTTCTTTCTAAAGTCTAGATGTGTCATCTTATCCTTTACAGCTTCTAAACCTTTACTTGCAGCAGCATGTGGTTTACTAGAAGTAAAGCAATGCTTCCCTTCAGCAATTTGTCCTATTAAGACCTAAAGTTAGTTTCAAATAAAGTACCTTTTACAGCATAATTTGAAAAAAAGTTTGTGTCATACCTTCATATAGCAGGTCTAATGACTCGAACAATGGGAAACTCTTTTTTTCATACCTCCTTAACTTTGAGTCTTCCTAATAAATTTTAATAGATCAAATTCAGGTGATATATTTTTAGCATAGAATTGCAGCAAGGAGGACCTAATGACAAGATATTTACTAAATACATTATGTTGTTACCTAATGACAACATAATACATGCAGCAAGGTGAAAAATAAAAAAATGTTAAAAGCACATGCAACTTACTTCTTCTATCTCATCCCAAATTTCATCTGTTGTGTTGATTATTGATGCTTCACTGTTCCAAGAAACACCACTTCAACTACGAATGTATTTAATAGCTTTGTAGTCCTTCTTTAGTTGAGCCTCCTTATCTTGAATCTTATTTTTTACTAAACTGTGCTTCTGGAAATAGCTTATTGAAGTCCTTCACAATGTTATTCCAGCCTCCTGTAGACCAACCATTTTGACCACGGAGATGAGAACATTTATAGTCATTAAGTATATCAACCAACCCCTTTTCATATTTCAAAGACCACTTTGCTCTTTGTGCCATCAAAACTGAGATGAGATGAAAACAAAAGTATGAGATGAGTTTGAGAAAAAAATGGTAGAGATATATATAAATTTGTTGACTTGTAAGTTAATGCCAAAAGTCTAAGAACAAAACAAAAATCTGAATTTACACAACAAACTTGTTGAAACAAGACAAATATTTCAAATTTACTCCATCAAATGCTACAAAACAATCCAGGATAAATAATTTAAATTAACTCGGTACAACTGTCCTATAAACTAGTTGTCCACATTCACCAACAACTATCCTATAGAACATGTATCCATTAACTCATGTCATTCCCTTCATCTTCTTCGCCGCCTATTTCTTTCATAGTCTGCCCACAATCTCTTTGCAATTTCATCCCTCATAGTGTTCCCCTCATTTCTCTGACTGCTCATGCCCAACTGTGTAGCATCATCTCTGTATCTCTCATTATCAGAAGGAAGGGCCACATATTTGCGAGGATCAATTAGAGGTTCTTGACTGCTTAACCACTCATCATCACCCTTGTGTCTTCGTATAATATTATGCAACACAACTGCAACTGTAGGAATTTTCACTTGGGCTTCAATGGGGTAGTGCGTGGCAACTTTTAAGATAGGAAACCTCATCTTTAAGTTTCCAATAGCTCGCTCTATATGATTTCGGAGGCGGGCATGCCGAAGATTGAATAATTCTTTATAATCTCTTTGTCGGGTACAAAGGTAAGGGGTACCCTAAACCCTTTAATAAACTGACGCTCAACATAGCAACCATTTTTAAGACAGAACCCGATCAGCCCCTCAAGTCCACAAAGAAGGGCCCATCACACGAAGGCCCCCCGCACCGGCAATCTCGGGTCCTGGGTGGCATTCCCCCACCAGGTCCACCAGCTGGGAGTGAGCGTAACTGCTGTTCGCTCCTCCTCGGATATACTTAGTGCGGATCCACCCTGGCTCTTCTGGCAGATATTCTTCGGCAACATCAGGAGTAGAGGAATTAACGTCAGCACTTGGGGCATGGGGGCTTTCTTCCCCATGGTACTCTTCGCTACTGGAGATTTCCTGGACTTCCTCCTCTGGTTCTTCCTGAGATTCCACCATAGGCGATTGAGGTTCAGGAGGGACACGTCCTCCGGTGCTGATGCGGGCTGACCGACGAAGATTAGACATCTTGAACATGATAGAGGTAGATTAGAACAAAATTTTCACAATAGAATAAGTCAAGTGTAGCATAAACAGTTTGAGAAATTATATATACAAGAATGTAAGCATGAAAAGAGAAGGAAAAGACAAGGTAAGAAGACCATTCTAACTAGGCTTGCGTCCTACAGTCAACACTTGCTTTGATACCAATTTGTCACACCCAATTTTAAGAATAAAATTGAATATGAATAACTCATGTGTGCCCAGAGATCAATCACACACATAAGCCGATAAATCTTTAAATAGTACCATCACTGAGTGCTTATTACATAACGAATAATATTCTTCATCAAAACAGCGGAAATAAAGATAACTCTCGCAACGAAGCTCCACTTCACAGGGAACGCCGACTGGTTGACCACTAGCCTAGTACTCCTCACGGTAGTCTTCATAGCCATCTGAAGGGGTTGAGAAAACAAGAGTGAGCACTTAAAGTACTCAGCAAGAGTAACATAGGGTTATGAAGCTCAAAGGCTGACACTGTCTGTACTGCGGTTGCTTTTAACTTGGTCAAGTTTTACCAACACTTAGCTTTAGTTACGCATAACCCAATTAATAACCACATGATAAGATTAGTAAACATCATTAACAATTAAACAACATGATCATCTACACTGTGAGTTTTTCAGGCCGCTCGTAACCGTGAGCACGGCTATCATGATAGATTTACACTCTGCAGAGGTTATACACTTTACCCACAAGCCATGTTACCCATATGCCCGGGTTTATAACTCCCATAACACTTCCAAGGTGAGTGGGCAGGGAACACTATGAAGTCTTTCAAAAGTCTTCCCAACATGTTGTCGGACCCTACGGACCCAAGGGCAAGGGGTATGTAAAGCCCCTACTCGATGGTACCTTTCGAAGCGGTAACCACCCTAGGACATGCCCTACAACCAGCTCGGCAATGGTGCCTTTCACGAACTGCCAACATGCTAGTACGAATCTTCATACTTGACTAAAGCCAGAGCCATTATAGCACTCATGGTTGCATTTAAATCCCAGCTTTTGCCCTACAATGGGGTCCTATTCCATGTTGCTATAAAAGCCAGTTTTATCTCATAGTTGCATATATCATTAGTCAAGATTCGATTCAATATTCATCATGTAAAGCATAGCAAAGCTACCCATATGCATAGAAACCCATGGTGACAAGGTAAAGGATAACAAAGCTATGGTATAGATCTAATAGGAATCAAATTAGACACATGCAATCATGACTAGATGAATTAGGGTGAATAGGTAACAAGGATGATCCCATGTTAAACTTGCCTTGATCACAAAGCTCTTGGTGATCCTGCTCTACTGCAAAGAACTCTTGCTCACCGAAGATCTCACCGATTGTACTCGATCAACATCACCACACAATCATCCGAACAATCATACACGAAGCAATAAAGATGTGATCAGAACATTACACCATAAACAATAAAGAGGCTTTAAAAAAGTTATAAAACAGATCTATACTTTACTACGATCACAAAGACGCGAGAACCAGGCTAATCGGATCTAAAACGAATAAACTATAGATTAAACAAGATTTTGAAAAGGGCAAGATTAAAGCATTAAAGAATTAATTTACTTTGATTTTCAAAAGTAATTAACATAGATGAAATCTATACTACTGGATAGAGCATAAAATTACGGATCTAACGTAACTTGAACGGATCGATTTGGGTTTAAAACGAGCAAATTATAAGCATTTGAAAATCAGTGGCAAAACTGTAAATAGGAATTTTATTTAAAACCGAATTAAAACAGATTTAAAAGAGAATACGTTTTCCAGAGGGGGAAAGCGTAAAGGGGAAAGGCGCTTTGGACGGCGGGTTGAGAGCTAGAAAAGGGCAGGGACTCTTTAGTAAGATTACCCGCGAAAGGGTATCGTCCGCTCAGGGCCGTTGAATCTGAGATGGATGGATCAGATTAGAACGAGGGGGGGGGGGAGTGGCGGCGCACGGCGGCGGCCATGACCGGCAGAGGCGAAGCTCACCGGCGAAACCCAATAGGGGGCTCCAGGGCTCGGTTTTCCCATCCGAGGGCACCGGGAGAACGAAGAGAGGGAGGCGAGCTCGCCTGAGAGCTCGGAGGGGGTCGAGGATGGTCGGGAAAGACCGACGGCGCGGAGCAGCAGCGGCGGAGGCTCTGCGCACGGCGGCGTGAGGTGGTTAGGGGCTCGGGTGCCCAATCCGACCGGGAAAAAGGTCGGGGAGCACGAGGAGGCCAAGGCGAACCCGCCCAGGGCCACTGCGGGGCTCGGGGACGGACGGGAAGCGCCGACGGCGGATCCCCTGCGTACGGCGGCGGGACCATCCAGAGTGCCACAAAGAGGGAAAAGGGAGTGGGGAGATGTTCCGCGGGCTTGCGAAGTCGATGCGCGGGTCGAGGAGACCTACCGTGGTCGGAGACGCACGGAACGCCGGCTCGGCGGTGGAGCAGAGCGGCGGCGAAGGCGCGGTGCTGCTGCTGCTGCTAGACAATGCGAGGACGGGGAGAGGCGACATGGGGTGCCAGGCTATTTAAAGGGGGCCGGGGATAGAGTCCCACGCGGCTACGAGGCGCGGAAACCGCGGAGGGGAGCGGTTGCGGGATCGGCGGACGCGGCGTCGGCGCGGCCAGAGTCCCGGTCAGACTCGAGGTAGGGGAAGAGGGGACTGACCGGCGGGTCCACGCGGTCAGAGAGAGAGAGGGAGGGCAGCGCGGTGCGGACTGGGCCGAGGTGAGGGAGTCGGCCCACTCGGGAGAAAGAGAGAAGGGGGAGGAAAGTAGGCCGGGCTGGTGACTAGGCCGAAAGGAGAAAGGGAGAGGGTTTCAGATTTCTTTTTCTTTTCTTTTTACAAACATTTTCCAAATTGATTTTCAAAATTGAATTTTGAAATATTTTCTAGGGTTTTGCAAACTCACTCAACACAAGAAAAATGCAGGGGCTTGAAATGCACAACATGTTGAACCCTAACATGATATTAGTTTTAAATTTTATTTCTTTAATTCTATGCTTCACAAAAATGCTTAAAATAAATCAAATTAAATTTAAATTCAACCCTAATTTACTAATTCAAATTTTAGGGTGTTACAAATCTACCCCCTTAAAGAATCTCGACCCGAGATTCCCAGATTTTACTTACTTAAAGAGTTGAGGGTAGGTTTTTCTTAGATCTTCCTCTCTTTCCCAAGTGGCCTCTTTCTCGGTATATCGATTCCACTGTACCTTGCACATCTTGATGACTTTACTCCTTGTAATTCTTTCAGCTGCCTACAAAATCTTAACCGGATATTCCTCATAGGTCAAATCTTCCTTAACTGTAAGTTCCTCCAATGGTAACTGTTCTTCGGGTACTCGTAAACACTTCTTGAGCTGAGATACGTGAAACACATCGTGAACTCTTGACAAACTTTCTGGTAACTCTAACCGATAAGCAACTTCTCCACGTCTCTCAAGAATCTTGAACGGACCAATATATCTGGGTGCTAACTTTCCTTTCATATTGAACTGTTTCACACTTCTCATAGGTGACACTTTCAGGTAAACATAATCACCTATTTCAAAAGACAAATCTCTTCTTCGGTTATCAGCGTAACTCTTCTGTCAGGACTGTGCTATCTTCAGATTATCTTTGATTGCTCGAACTTGTTCTTCTGCATCTCTCAGAACATCTGGTCCAACACTTGGGTTTCTCCCGTTTGATTCCAAAACAACAGAGTTCTACACTTCCGTCCATACAAAGCTTCAAACGGTGTCATTTTCAGACTTTCCTGATAACTGTTGTTATATGAGAATTCTGCATAGGGCAAATTCTTGTCCCAACTCGTACCATACTGCAAAGCACAAGCTCTCAACATATCTTCTAGCACTTGATTTGTTCTTTCTGTCTGTCCATCTGTCTGAGGATGATAGGCTGAGCTGAAATTCAACACTGTCCCAAGGGACTCCTGCACTTTCCTCCAAAAATGCGAGGTGAACTGGGTTCCTCTATCTGATACGATCTTCTTTGGAACTCCATGCTGGCATACTATTCTTTCCATATATAACTCCGCTAACTGTGCTCCCGTATAAGTGGTCCGAACTGGTAAGAAGTGAGCTACCTTCGTCAAGTGATCAACTATGACCTAGATTGAGTCATAACCCTTCCGAGTAAGTGGTAACCCAACTATGAAATCCATACCAACTTCATCCCACTTCCATTCAGGTATCTTCATCGGTTGCAACAGTCCTGCAGGTCTCTGATGTTCTGCTTTAACCCTCTGACATGTATCACATATTGCCACATACTCTGCCACATCACGTTTCAATCCAACCCACCAATATTTCTCTTTGAGATCTAGGTACATCTTAGTGCTTCCTGGATGTATTGAGTAGTGTCGGTGTTATGACACGGGGGTCAGGACCACCAACGAGTAAATTTGTATATCGCTTGCTCCCTCTCTCAGACGTGATGCAAGATGGACACAAGGTTTATCCTGGTTCGGGCAAAGAAGGCCCTACGTCCAGCGGGGGAGGATGACTTGTATTATCTCGCACCCAAAACGTGCTCGTACAGGGGGGGTACAAGCTGTGTTACACGGGGTTGCTCGGAGTGAGCTGCGGTCTAAGGCTAGCGGGTTTGCCCTAGGCTGCGGGTTTGCCACCCGAGGGGTCGATCGAGTGGCGGGGTGTGTATGCGTGGAGTGTGAGAGTCTGAACTGAAGTCTCGGAGATTTCAAGATCCAACCCTTTATTCTACCTCGCTGTCCCCTTTTATAGACCAAGGGGAGGTCCGAGGGTACAGGACCCTAACTGTGGCAGTATGGGTGGCGTGTTCTCGGCACAGTGTTGGCGAAGGGACGACGTTCACTGTGCTAGCATGGTCTTCCCGTCCTTCTGGCGTCCCCGGTCGTGGTGGCAGTAGAAGTCGCCGCGGCACAGCGTCCGCAGACGAGCACGAATCCCACGGCTGAAGCGGGACGGGGTGGATGGGACGGCCCCCATACTGGAGTTGTTGAAGAAAGGGGTCGAGCCCCTCGGTCGAGGGGGGGGGGGTCGAGCCCCGCGTGGCTCTGTCGCATTCCCGAAGTCGTCGTTGAAGGCCGCACTGTTCACTTTCCGAGGGGTACTGCTGGAGCCCGTACTTGCGTAGTGGCGACAGTGGCGGCACAGTTGATAGGAATCGGGGATTTGACGGGGAGTTGGCGGATTTGACAGCGGACGCGGGCACCCATGTCGTTAGGTGGTTTTACTTTAACCCATGCCAGGAGCAGTTGGGTTAATCGAGCCTCTAGTCCGGGGGTCGTCCGTTCGACCCCTGGTCCGTCGCTCATCGTTGAGGTAGGGTCGGAGCAGAGACGGGGTCGGAGAGGTTGAGGTAGAGGGCGGGGGGTTGTTCGTTCGACCCCTCGTCCGTCCTTCGTTCGTCGAGGTGGGGGCCGGGGGGTCGTTCGCTCGCCCCCTCGGTCCATCATTTAACGTCGAGGTAGGAGCCGGGGGGTCGTTCGTCCGACCCTCGGTCCGTTATTTATCGTCGAGGTAGGAGCCGGGGGGTCGTTCGTCTGACCCTCGGTCCGTCTCTTGATGTCAAGGTGGGGGCCGAGGGGTCGTTCGAACGACCCCTCGTCCGTCATTCGGCGTCGAGGTGGGCCGGCTCGTGACTTGTTGCCACAGCTGGCGTAGAAGGGGCCCTCGAGCGATGGGTCGTGCCTTACTGAGTAGTGGGCTGGTCCCTGCCTTAAAAATAGTTGCTATGTTTAGCGTTAATTTATCGAAGGGTTTAGGGTACCCCTTACCTTCGTACCCGACAGTAGCCCCCGAGGCCCCAGAGGAGTGATTTAGAACTCCTCTGGGGGCTATGATACACGTTTTCTCGGAGGGAGTAAGGATTACCCGAAGGTTTTGTCCTTGGCCTGCAGGGTTAGTGAGAGGTTCGATTCTCCATTGGGTGCGCGCAAGCGCACCCCGCGGGGGTAGCCCCCGAGGCCCCAGAGGAGTGATTAAGAACTCCTCTGGGGGCTATAATATGTTGTATCGAGGCGTTTTTTAAGGATACCTGGAGGCGTGGCACCCTGTCGAGGGGTCGATTCCATCCCTTTCCCTGAAAAGAGAAGTGTTCGAGGGCGGCTGTCGAACCCTACCGAGGGCCAGCCTTCGCTCCCTCGAGCACAACTGGAGTCAGAGCGCCCCGCCCGAGAGGTCGACTCTGTCTGCCAGGTCACGAGTTTTTCGACCCTCTTTCGTCGAGGGGTGCCGTGCGTAGTCGGGCCCTCGAGCCCTCGAATGGCTAGGCCTTCACTACCTCATAGCGTCCTTCCCACGGATCCTTGCGTTCGGATTGTGGGGTGAAGAGCCACGTGCTATCCTCGTTAGGACGAGCCCGAAGTCCTCAGTGAGCTGTTCTCGGGCATGAGTCCATTAGAAATGGTGCCCAGTACGGGTAAAAATCCGAGTGAGAACATGTGCCCCATTCGATATGGGTCGACTAGTGGCCCGGAGACGTTCTCATTTTTAAGTAAGCCGTACGGCTTACTAAGCACGACCATGTGGATTACCAAGGTGCCAACCCCATTCGATAGGAGTTGGTGGCTCGATGCCTCCCAGCGGAGGGATCCTTAGGTATTCCTAGGTTATGCCTCGGATATGTCCCAGGGAGCCTCGAGAGTTTGTTCTCGAGCTAGGGGCACGCGCCTGGCCTCCCCGGGACATCCCTGACTCGCGTACTCGAGGGCGGCTGTCGAACTCCGTTCGTGGAGCCAGCCTTCGCTCCCTCAAGATTTGGGGTGGACCGGAGTCCGTTAACCATGGGTCCTTCCTGACCTCAGGTACTCGAGGGCGGCTGTCGAACCCTATGTAAGGGCCAGCCTTCGCTCCCTCAAGATTTGACGGATGGTTCGTCATCCGACGCTATCCTCAGGAGGAGTCCTGCCTTGTGGAACGCCGAGGGGGAAGAATGGGTAATTATATTGAACTTGGGGACATACCTGTGTTCTTTGCCCCTCGGGCTGGAGCACTCGAGAGAGGCTGTCAAACCCCACGAAGGGGCCAGCCTTTGTCCCTTCGAGGCTATGGAGTGAACTGGGGTCGACGACACGAGGTCTCCTCCGATCTCGGGTACTCGAGGGGGGCTATCGAGCCCGTTCGTGAGCCGGCCTTTGTCCCCTCGAGATTTTGGGGGTGGACCGAAGTCCTAACCCGAGGTCATTTCTGCCCTCGGATACTCAAGGGTAGCTGTCGAACCCTCTTTTGAGGGCCAGCTCTTGCTGCCTCAAGATTCCTTACCTCCGAAGATAATGCTTCTGGTCGCGCGCCTTTTTATGCGATGTCCATTCGGCGCAACAGTGGCGGTTGCAGGGCGGAGTGCGGCGCGGAGCCCGACGATGGGATGGAATGCCTTATCCGGGAGGAATACGAGGAAGGGGAGTACAGACGCATTAAATGCAAAGATTCTCTTGCCTGTTTCGCTAGATTCGTCCGTTGGCCTCCCGCGTATAAGTAGCGAAGGTGAGGAGTCGGGTGTTCTTTCCGCACACTTGCCTTCCTTGCCTCCTCGCCTTCGTCTTCCCTGCCTCCTTCTCCCCGCCATTGCCTTAGGCGCCCCGCGAGCCGGAACTCTGCGCAAGCGAGAGAGAGAAAGAGAAGGGAGATAGGGAACGTACCTTGCGCCCCTGAGCCCGAGCGCACCATCATCCTCGATCCCATGGCAAAGTTTAGCCTCGTCGGCCCCGATGACTGGCCCGCGTCCTCGGTGACCGCCTCGCGCCAGATGGGCTTGGTGGAGAGCGGCCTCCTCCGGCATGTCACCTCGGTGGAGCGACCGGAGTGGGTGCTGCCATCGCCGGACCATGCCGAGCCCAACCCGCCGGAGGGATACGTAGTGAGCTTCGAGATCTTCCACCGGGTGGGACTAGGCACCCCGCCTAGCTGCTTTCTGTGCGCACTTCTCCATCACTACGGCGTGGAGCTCCAACACCTGACCCCCAATGGCGTCTGCCAGGCGGCGGTCTTCGCCGCGGTGTGCGAAGGCTACCTCGGGATGGAGCCCCACTGGGAGTTGTGGCTCCACCTCTTCAAGGCGGACATCTTCCATGCATCGGTCGGCAAGAGTACCCGCAGGATGGTCAGGGCCGGGTGTTGCTGCATCTCGGTCAAGCAGACGGAGTACTGGATCCCGGGGAAGTTGTCGTCGAGCCACTCCGGATGGCACTCCGGGTGGTTCTACCTGTGTTACGACGACAACCTGTTCCCGGCGTACACCGGGAGGACGATCGACGCCCAGCCAGACCGCTGGAAGTACGGTGTCGTGGCGAGCAAGCAGCACCGCATCAACAACCTGCTGGACGCGGTCAGGCGTCTGAAGGAGGAGGGACTCATGGCGGAGATCGCCGCATTGGCGTTCCACCGGCGGCGGGTCGTGCCACTGATGGCTCGACCCCTCCGCATCGACGAGATGGGTCCGGGGGTCGACCTCTCGGGCCATCGCCTCGCCGAAGATGAACTGGCCCCGGATAGGGTGGTCCGCCGCGTCCGCTGCTTCTTCGCGGGCTCGTTCCCCGTCAAGAACGTCGTGAAGATCCCCATGAAACCGGACGAGGGCTTCTTCGAGCTGGTAAGGTCCTCTCCTCTTGTTAGAGTCCTCGTGTTCGCCTTTTCCATCTCTTTTGCCTGCGTTCTGACTGCCTCGTGTTCCGGAGGGGAACGTCTCCTTCTGGCCCTCGCCCCCGCCGGTGAAGGAGGACCAGGCGGGAAGCAGGCGTGGCGCCTCCAGGCGGAGAAGCAGAAGGCGGACAAGGACAAAGCCAAGGAGGCCACGGCTAAGAGGGCCCGGGAGAAAGAGGCGAGGGAACAGCGTCGGTCCCGACAGAGGCGGGAGGGCCTCCCTGAGGAGTTATCGCCCTCAGAAGAGGAGAACGAGGAGGAGGACGAGGACGAGGAGGTGAACTGGAGCGAGGAGGAACAGACGGCGCCTGAACAGGCGGCCGTCGGAACCGGAGGAGGGGAGGGGTCGACCTCGAGGTCGGCCCCTACCGTCAAGGCTGAGCCACGGGGGGAGCGCCCCGTGGCTTCTCGGGAAGAAGTGCCGTGGCAGACGCGCGAGCAGTCATCGCGATCCCCGTCGGGGGGTCGATCGATCGAGCCCTCGGCGCCTGCCGCGTCGAGCGCACGGGCGTCGGGCCCGTCGGCGCAAGAGGAGACCAGCAAGGGGACGACGGTGGCGCCGTCGGGCCCTGCCCAGGAGACGGTGCCGAGGGCCACCTCGACCCTCGCCCCCGGGGCAGTGGTGTTCAAGAGTTCGACCAGCCCGACGGTCGCTGGGCAGAAACGTCGGGTCCCGAGGGGACAAGTCGCCTTCGAGGGTGTTGTTCGTATTTTTCTCTTTGTTGATAATGACCTGTGCTCATCGCTGCGCACGGGTTTCTTTCTCAAGTCGAAGCGCCCGCAGGGAGACGCGTCCTTCACCCCCGCCAAGAAATTGAAGGTGGGGGCTGCCGTCGGGGCGGCCGCCGAGGCCGGTCCCGCTGCTCCGCCCTCTTCGACGCTCACCCCCGAGGCAGCACGGGCAGCCAAGGCCCGGGAGGCGATGGAGCGGGGGACGGCGCAGGGTGCCTTGGCATCCGCCCCACTGGCAGAGGAGACGGGCCCGTCTGCCCCGCCCGCGAGGGCCACCGAGGCAGCGGGGGTCGCCGAAGCGACGGTCGTGGCACCTGCGCGACCGTCGGAAGTAGTCGCGCCCGTCGCCCCGGGGGGCGCGGGGCTTTCGTCGTCGGCGGTTGCGGCCGAGGAGGTGGAGGTGCTCGGGTCCCAGGCCCCCGTGAACGAGGGGGAGGCTCCGGCTCACCCAACGCCGGGGCGGTGGCCCGAGGGCCTAGCCTTGCTGGAGGCTCGACTCTGACTCGAGCGCAAGGGCACGACTGCCACCGCGTCCGAGGGCCCTTCGACGATGCCGGAGCTCGAGGCGGGGGGTCGGGTCGAGCGGCCCGAGGTGACGCCCGCGCCGACGCAGGGTGGGATGTTGATGGAGTCCACCCCCGATGAAGTGGACGAGATGGTGGCCGAGCTGGTGGGCTCGGCGGAGACGACCACCGTCGCGGTCCCTCGGGCGGAACCGGAGGTGGCTCGGCCTCCCCTTGAGGCTGGGGGGCCGTCGTCTCGAGGTAAGTTGTGCTCCGACTTACCCGAGCCGTAGCGGGTCTGTGATGCCAAGTACTGATTTCTTCGCGTCTTTCCCCGCGTAGGGTCGTTTCGCCGGCCGGGACTCCCTCTGGCCAGGGTAGATGGGTCGGCGGAGCCGTCGACATCCTCGCGGGGGTCCAAGAGAGGATCGCCCTCCGTAGCGCGTTCTGGGGGCAGGAGGACCTGAAGCTGGCCGACCCTCGCGACCCCGGGCGAACTCTCCTTGAGCTCGATGACCAGGCCGAGCTCCACACGTGGGAGTACCTGGAGGAGTATCGGGCCTGGTTCGAGCACTCCGTGCGCCGCGCCACGGAGGTTGCCGCCGTGGACATATGTCAGGGTATAGAGGTGGGTCTCGTCTTCCCTCGGATTTTGCTTGGGTTGCCTGACTGTTCCTTTCTGATGATCTTCATTTTTACTCTCGTTAGGAACTGCAGACGAGGTTGTACGAGAAGTCCCAGTTTATCCTCCGATCGCACGAGCAACTCCCGGCCCTTCGCGCCTCGCTGGATAGGGCGGAGGGCGAGGTCGCCCGGGCGAGAGCCGAGACGGCACCCGTCCGGGAGGATGTCGAGTCGAAAATTGCCCACGCGAGGGTCGGCTTCGAGGCCGTGCAGAAGGAAGCCTGGGCGGCCTTGCAAACGGCGCAGATGAGGCTCGACATCGCCCTTCAGTCGACCGTCACGGTCGGGCGGGAACGGGACGCTGCCCTCGAAGCCAAGCGCAAGGCCGAGGAGGAGGCCGCCCGGCTGAAGGAGGAGCTGGCCCGGGCGACGGAGGGCATCCGAGGGCTCCGGGGAGACCTCGACGCCGTCTCCCGCGAGCGCGACACCCTGGCCGTCTCGGAGGAGAAGGCTCGGACCCGCGCGACCTCCCTGGGCGTTGGTGGCGATGAACCAGAAGAGGGCCCTCGATGACGCAGGCAAAACCATCGAGGGCCTCGAGGCCAAGGTCAGGGGTCAGTCCTCCGACCTTGTCGACGTCCGCCGCCAGCTCGAGGAGACCGAGCAGGCCTACTCCACCCTGGATGCGCATGCCCAAGGTGAGTGTTTCGAGAGTGTTGCAGAATCTGTCCTGCCTCGACCCTCTTTCTGCTCTTTTGGGTTTTGACTGTGTTGCATGATTGTTTTGGTAGAGCTCGCGACGGATAATGCCCGCGCCCACGAGGACCTGAACAATCTTCAGGGCCTCCTCGGGACTGAGGCGAACCTCAACGCGAGGCTCGCGGACGTCATCAACACCTTCTGCGACGACCTCTCGGTCAAGCCGGAGCCGAAGGTTGAAGGCGACGCTCGAGGGGACTCCCTGCTGCGCCGCTTCTACTCCATGATGCAGGAGGTGACGGAGCACATCCGTGCTGCCCTGCATGTGGGCGTGAAGCGGGCCCTCGCGGTTGTCAACTCGGTCTACAATGTGGACCTCAACCTCGTTGTCGACGGGTTTGCCACCGACCCGAGGCTGACCGACGAAGAGAACGACGCGAGGTGCCAGGAGTTGATGGATATCGCAGAGGTGCCCGGAGGCGAGCTGGCGAAGCTCTTTGAGCCCGAGGTGATCCCCTCGGCGGACGGAGATGGCGCCGAGTAGCCCTCGGAAGGTGTCGATGAGTTTTTGCAGACTTTCCACCTTCCGATGTGGCCAACGGGCGATGCCCAACTTCCTGCGTTGCTTCTTGAGGACGTTGACCCCCTCGATGAGTAGTCCCGGGCCTGCGAGCCATATCTGGACAGGAAGGTCCATGTAATAGTTAGGCTTTTGTACTGATACAATGCCGAGCCCCCGAGGGCTTCTTGTGTATAATGCATTTTGATCGAGATGCACATAGTTATTTTTGTTTTTCGAGCTCTCCCTGCTTTTCTTTGCCTGAGTCGACGCTTATGGACTTAAGTGTTCGACACACGCTCGCATCCTTGGAAGGGGGGGAGCGAGTGGGGATACCGTAGCCCTGGGGCACAGGTGAGTCCCTGGCTCGACGACACCCGCGACCCTTAGGGAGTTCAAGGCGCCTTTACTTAGTCACGAAGCGTACTCGAGGGAAAGAACGAGAGGGAAAGCCGAGCTTCGAAAAACGTTCGAGTTTTTCGGAGACTTAGGAGGGGGTGCTCCCCCTTTTAGCCCCCGAGGGAGGCTCGACTTTGCTGAGGCAAAGTCGAGGCTACCTTAGTGCTATAGACGGGTACGTCTCGTTATTTCTACTTCTCGAGCTCTCTCTGCTTTTCTTTGCCTAAGTCGACGCTTGTGAACTAAGTGTTCGACGCACGCTCGTATCCCTGGAAGGGGGGTGGTGAGCGGGGATACCGTAGCCCTGGGGCATAGGTGAGCCCTGGCTCGAAGACACCCTCGACCCTTAGGGAGTTCGAGGCGCCTTTACTTAGTTATGAAGCGTACTCGAGGCAAAGGTCGAGAGGGAGAGCTAAGTTTCGAAAAAACGTTCAAGTTTTTCGGGGACTTGGGAGAGGGTGCCCTCCTTGTTAGCCCCCGAGGGGAGCTCGATTTTGCCGGGGCAAGGTCGAGGCTACCTTCGGTTTACGAATGAATGTGAAATGTGTTTCGAGAACATTTTATTCATTCGAAGATTTGTACATAAATGCGAAAATGTACAGGGCCCTGGGGCCTCAGGGATAGAAGCGACGTAGCTGTTCGATGTTCCACGCGTTGGTGAAGATCTCGCCCTTCTCGTTCTTCAGCTTGTAAGTGCCGGGCTTCAGCACTTCTGCCACGATGAAGGGTCCCTCCCACGGTGGCGTCAACTTGTGACACCCCTTGTTGCTTTGTCGACGGCGCAGAACGAGGTCGCCGACGTTGAGGTCCCTTTTGCGCACGTTTTTGTCGTGGTAGCGCCGCAGCGTCTGCTGGTACTGTGCCAACTTGAAGAGGGCCATGTCACGGGCTTCCTCGAGCTGGTCGAGGGAGTCCTCTCGGGCTACCGTGTTGGCTTGCTCGCTGTAGGCTTTTAGTCGAGGGGACCCATACTTGAGGTCGATGGGGAGGACGGCCTCGGACCCATAGACCAAGAAGAACGGAGAGAACCCCGTGGCTCGACTTAGTGTCGTTCGGAGACTCCATAGCACAGCGGGTAGCTCATCGACCCATCTTCTGCCATGCCTGTTCAGCCGATCGAAGATCCTTGGCTTGAGGCCCTGCAAAACCATACCATTGGCACGCTCGACCTGACCGTTAGTTCGAGGGTGGGCAACTGCGGACCAATTCACCCTGATCTTGTGATGGTCACAGAAGTCTAGGAACTTTTGGCTGGTGAACTGCGTGCCGTTGTCGGTGATGATGACGTTGGGGACCCCGAAGTGGTGGATGATGTCGGTGAAGAATAACACGGCTTGTCGAGATTGGATGTTGGCGATGGGTCGAGCCTCGATCCACTTCGAGAACTTGTCGACAGCCACGAGAAGGTGAGTGTGGCCACCCTTGGTTCTTTTCAGGGGGCCGACCATGTCGAGCCCCCATACTGCGAACGGCCAGGTTATGGGTATCATCTGAAGAGCTTGGGCGGGTAGGTGGGTCTGCCTGGCGTAGAATTGGCATCCCTTGCAGGATCGGACGAGTTTGGTGGCGTCGTTGACGGCCGTCGGCCAGTAGAAGCCCTGTCGAAAGGCACTTCCTACCAGCGTTCTCGGCGCCGCATGGTGGCCGCAAGCCCCTGAGTGTAGATCCTTCAGCAATGCCCTCCCCTCCTCGAGGGTGAGGCAGCGTTGAAGTACACCCGACGGGCTGCGTCGATATAGCTCGCGGCCATCCCCGTACAAGACGTAGGTTTTGGCGCGTCGGGCTACACGACGGGCCTCCGTGCGGTCCTTTGGGAGTTCGCCCCATGTCAGGTACTCGAGGTAGGGTGCGCGCCAATCCGTCGGAGGGGTTGGTGTTGCGACAGCCCCGTCGATCTTCATGACTTCTCCCCTGCTCGAGGGGGGATCGGTCGAGGGGGGTGGATCGACCCCTAGCTCGAGGGCGGGAGCCCCCGAGTCCAGGTCGACGGACGGCTTGTGAAGATCCCTCGAGAAGATGTCGGGAGGGACCGTGCCTCGAGTAGGCGCGATTTTGGCCAGCTCGTCGGCAGCTTCGTTGTACCGACGGGCGACGTGGTTGAGCTCGAGGCCGTAGAACTTGTCCTCGAGTTTTTGGACCTCCTTGCAGTAGGCTTCCATCTTGGGGTCGTGGCAGCTCGAGTCTTTCATCACTTGGTCGATCACCAATTGGGAGTCCCCTCGCACATCGAGGCGTCGAACCCCGAGCTCGATGGTGATGTGCAGGCCGCTGACGAGGGCCTCGTATTCGGCGACGTTGTTTGAGGCGGGGAAGTAGAGGCGGATGACATAGCGCATATGGACCCCTGAGGGTGATATGAACACCAATCCGGCGCCTGCCCCCGTCTTCATCAACGATCCGTCGAAGTACATGGCCCAAAGTTCGTTGTGAACCTGCGCTGGGGGTAGTTGGGTGTCGGTCCATTCTGCAACGAAGTCTGCCAGTACCTGAGACTTGATGGCCTTCCGAGGGGCGTAGGAGAGAGTCTCCCCCATGAGCTCGGCCGACCACTTGGCGATCCTTCCAGACGCCTCCTGGTTCTGGATTATCTCTCCGAGGGGGAAAGATGAGACCACAGTAACCGGGTGGCCCAGGAAATAGTGTTTGAGCTTACGCCGAGTGAGGACGATCGCGTACAATAGCTTCTGGATGTGGGGGTACCTCGTCTTGGTCTCGGAAAGGACCTCGCTCATGAAGTAGACAGGCCTTTGAACCGGCAGGGCGTATCCTTCCTCCTCCCTCTCGACTACTATGACCGCGCTGACTACCTGGGTAGTTGTTGCGACATAGAGCAAGAGGGGCTCGGCCGGACTCGGGGGTATCAAGACCGGGGGTGAGGTGAGCAAGGCCTTGAGTCTCGAGAGCGATTCCTCGGCTTCGGCGGTCCACGCGAAGTGTTCCGTCTTCTTCAGGAGGCGGTAAAGGGGTAGGGCCTTCTCTCCGAGCCTCGAGATGAAGCGACTGAGGGCGGCGAGGCACCCAGTGACCCTTTGCACACTCTTGAGGTCGTTGATCGGGCCCATCCTCGTGATGGCGGTTACCTTCTCGGGATTGGCCTCGATCCCGCGCTGGGAAACTATGTACCCTAAGAGCGTGCCTCGGGGGACCCCGAAGACACACTTCTCAGGGTTCAGTTTTATGCGATTAGCCCTGAGGCACCCAAACGCGATCTCGAGGTCTCCGACCTGGTTTCCGACTGTTCTGGACTTGACCACGATGTCATCGATGTAGGCCTCGACGGTCGGCCCTATGTGTTTCCCGAAGACGTGGAGCATGCATCGCTGGTAGGTGGCCCGGGCGTTTCGCAAGCCGAAGGGCATGGTGAGGTAGCAAAACATGCCGAAGGGAGTGATGAAGGAGGTCGCGAGCTAATCGGACTCCTTCATCTTTATTTGGTGGTAGCCGGAATACGCATCAAGGAAGCAAAGGGTTTCACATCCCGAAGTGGAATCTACTATTTGATCGATATGTGGTAAAGGAAAAGGAACTTTAGGACATGCTTTATTCAAACTGGTGTAGTCTACACACATCCTATCCTTCCCATTCTTTTTCTTTACAAGCACGGGATTAGCTAACCACTCGGGATGATGCACCTCCTTGATGAATCCGGCCTTCAAAAGCTTATTGACCTCCTCCCTGATGATCCTGCGCTTCTCCTCGTCCAAGCGGCGCAGGCGTTGCTTCACCGGTTTGGACCCGACTCGGATGTCCAATGAGTGCTCGGCGACCTCCCTCGGAATGCCCGGCATATCCGAGGGACTCCATGCGAACACGTCGGCATTCGCACGGAGAAAGTCGACGAGCACTGCTTCCTATTTGGGCTCGAGGGTGGCGCTGATCGTCAGCGCCTTCCCATCCGCGAGGCCGGGGTCGAGCGGGACGGCCTTCGTGTCTTCCGCTGGCTTGAAGTTGCTAGCGTGTCGCTTGGGGTCGGGGATCTCTCCGGACAAGTCGTCGAGGGCTGCGAGGATTGCCGAATCCTCGCGGGCCTCGGCTTTCTCCACGCACTCGACGTCGCAGTCGTATGCGTGCTCGTAGGAGGTGTCGACGGTGATGACCCCCGAGGGCCCCGGCATCTTGAGCTTGAGGTAGGTGTAGTTCGGGACCGCAATGAACTTGGCGTATCCCGGTCTACCGATGATGGCGTGGTAGGTGCCTCAGAACGTAACCACCTCGAAGGTCAGCTCTTCCTTTTGGAAGTTCGAGGGTACGCCAAAACAGACCGGTAGCTTGATGCGGCCGATGGGGAGCGCCTTCTTCCCCGGATGATCCCGTGGAACCCCCCCACGCTGGGCAGGAGCATGGTCCTCGGGATCCCCAGGAGGTCGAGGATCTCGGCGTAGATGATGTTGAGGCTGCTCCCCCCATCCATGAGTACCTTGGTGAGGCGGGTGTTGAGGATGATTGGGTCGACGATGAGCGGGTAAGCCCCTGCGTTGGGGATGTGCTCAGGGTGGTCGTCCTGATCGAAGGTGATCGGCGTATGGGACCAGTCGAGGTACCGCGGAGCCCGGGCTCGAACGGAAAAAACTTCTCGACGCTCCCTCTTGCGCTGGCGCATGGTGAGGCGAGTCGAGGGTCCCTCGTAGATCATGTAGCAGTCGTGGACTTTGGGGAAGCCTCCTTTTTTGACATCGCCCCTGACGTGCGCGTCACAGGGCGGGTCTTCTTTGCCGTCATCTCTCCTGAAGCCAGGAGGGACGAAGTGCTTTCGGAGCATGCGGCAGTCCTCGAGGCGGTGGTTGGCCGGCCCCATATGATAGGGGCAAGGCTCCTTCAGCATCTTATCGAAGACGCCCTCGTCGGGAGGGGGCCCTCGAGGCTTCTTCTTCTCCGCCGCAGCGACAAGGTCGTCGGGCTCGTCGTCGGGCTCGATGTTGGGCTCGACGTTGCGTCGGCCCGGTTGGTTCTTCTTCTTCTTCTTCCGGCCGCCATTGCTGTCGTTGTTCCTTCTGGGCCCATTCTTCTTCTTGAACCCGTCGTCCGAGCCTTCGGGCTCATCCGCCTTGCCTTTCCCCTTCCTTGGGGGTATCTGGAAGAACGCGCCAACGACCTCTTTGCCAGCCGTGTAGTTGGCGATGACGTCCATGAGCTCATTGGCGGTCTTGGGGGTGTTTCGCCCCAGCTCCCGCACCAACTCCTTGCAGGTTGTCCCGGCGATGAACGTCGTGATGACCTCGTGGTCGGAGATGTGGGTCAGTGCGGTACGCTGCCTCGAGAATCGGCGGGTGAAGGCGCAGAGGGTCTCCCCTGGCTTCTGCTTGTAGCTGCGAAGGTCCCAGGGGTTGCCCGGTCGCTCGTAGGTGCCCTTGAAGTTGCCCTCGAAGATCCGGACCAGGTGGGGCCAGTCTTGGATCAAGTCCGGGGGCAGCTCTTTGAGCCACCTTCGAGCGGTGTCGGAGAGGAACAGTGGGAGTTGCCGAATGATGACGTGGTCGTTGTCAGCTCCGCCCAGCTGACACGCCAGCCTGAAGTCGGCAAGCCAGAGCTCTGGCTTAGTTTCGCCGTTATACTTGACCAGGCTGCTGGGAGGACGGAAACGGACGGGCAGGGAGGCCCGCCGGATGGTTCTACCGAAGACTCGAGCCTCGGCGTCGCCGTACCGACGTCGATTGTTCACCCGAGGGGGTCGATCGTCGACGAGGTGTTCCTGAACTGGTCGTCGCTCGACTTGGCCCTGGGGCGCCTTGTTCTGGTGGACGGACACCTCTCGATTTTGTCGGGGGGGCACTGCTTGTCGCTCAGAGGCAGCCCCTCGACGCCTCGAGGCTGAGCTCTCCGCCTGCTGCACGGCCGCAGTTTGGAGAAGCCCCTGGATTTCGTCCCTGATACGCCGTGCTTGGGGGGTCGATGGCGCCGGCATGTCGCGGAGCAGCATCGCGGCCGCTACGACATTCTAGCTGGCGCGGTTGAAGACTCGAGTTTCGACAGCCCCCTCCTCGACGATCTGCCGGTGGACTTCCTGGGCCCGCTCGCGAGCTCCTCCACCCTGAGGACGCCCTCGATCTCGCTCGAGGGCGTGCTCGAGCTGCTGAAGACGCAGGTGCTCCTCCTCGAGCTTGCTGAGAAGCTCTCGGACCTGCGCAATCTGGACGTCTGGGGGTGGATCGGCTCTATCAGGACTTGGGGGGTTGGCATCTCGAGCTGGTGTAGCGTTGGCCCCCCCTCCTTCTTCGGTGGCCGCGGTGTCATCGACGTCGTCCTACGGGTCGGCTTGTTCGTCGAGGTGGAAGCACTCCTGGGTGGAGTCGTAACTCTCGTCGGGAGAGTCCGAGTCGGGGTCGACGTGGTAGAAGTGGGGGAAGGACCCCCTGCGCTCCTCCGCCAAGCGTCGCCGCAACGTGCCCCATGTACGGGGTAGTCCTGGCTCGCCCGGTGAAGAGGTGGTGACGGGAACGGTCGTCGCACGCGGCGGAGTCCCTGGAGACCCGCCACGTGTCTGTATCTGCAATCCTATGAGGGCGGAAGAGAGCCCTGCACTGTCGTGGTGCCCGCACGGGAATGGGTCACGCGGTGGTGATGGGGTCGAGTGTGTCGGAGAGGCGACGGGGACCCCTGGGGACGACGGCGTGGCAGAGCCAAAGTCCCATTCGGAGGGGCGCCCGCCCTCGGCCTACAAGCATGGGTCAGACGGATTCCCAGGGGGAGGGACTGTATCGCCAGCTGGGGCCGGGGAAACAACATTCGGCACCTCAGAATCTGCACGACGACGAGCGCGTCGGAGCCGCTCACGCCTCCTCCTGATCACAGGCCAGAGGCGCAAGCGGAGGGGTCGTCGCCTGACCCTTGCTGGCCCCATCGTACTGGTGTTGTTGGCGTCCAGGCCACGAGCGAAGGGAAAAACTATGAAGTGACCCTGGCCCGTGGATACGAACCCTAGACTACCGAACCAAACGACGACGGTGAATGGAAACGGTGGGATGGTGGAGTCCATCTGAGAGAGTAGTTCGGAGTTGATCGACACGCAATTCCCCCTACCTAGCGCGCCAACTGTCGATGTTATGACCCGGGGGTCAGGACCACCAACGAGTAAATTTGTATATCGCGTGCTCCCTCTCTCAGACGTGATGCAAGATGGACACAAGGTTTATCCTGGTTCGGGCAAAGAAGGCCCTACGTCCAGCGGGGGAGGATGACTTGTATTATCTCGCACCCAAAACGTGCTCGTACGGGGGGGGGGTACAAGCTGTGTTACACGGGGTTGCTCGGAGTGAGCTGCGGTCTAAGGCTAGCGGGTTTGCCCTAGGCTGCGGGTTTGCCACCCGAGGGGTCGATCTGTTAGGAATATGCCCTAGAGCTAATCATGTAGATGATTATATTCCGGTTGTATCCATGATTAATAAAGTGTTCCTTGAATATCCATTATAGACAAACAGTATTGATTGACGATTATGTGAATTGTTTGTGGAACTCAATTACCTGAATGGTTATTCTAAAAGTTGTCCCTGGTCGGCATTCTTGTAAGAGCACACTTGAATATTAGACCAGCACATGTATTAGTTGATGGCTATGTTTCACAAGTCATAGACATGGAGATGTCAAACTAATAATGTGGGCACATGTGAGACATGTAGGCTGGACTGACCCAACAAGAGAAAGTCTCTATTCATGTCATGTACGTTATGTCCTTAGACCTGAGATTGTGGTATGTACTCAAGATGTGAAATGATCTACTTAGAGACTATCAAACGCTACTCCGTTATTGGGTAGTTATAAAGGTGGTCGTTGGGTGGTCGGGAAACATGCTATGAGACATAGACAATCAAGATGGAATTTGCCCCTCTCTTCGTGAGAGAGATATCACTGGATCACTCATGTGATTGGATCAACAAATGCATGGCCGTGCTTGGGTTAAGTGTTAACCCACGAGTTGAACCATATATCGAGTGGCAAAGGGAATAACTTGTACATGGTCATAGTGGTTCGTCTGATATGATCATAGCGTATGCATAGGAGTTGACACACCTTGCTAGAGGCCTCTATCAACTATTGGTCGAGTAAGAGTACTTGGGCCATGTCTATCTATGCGTGAGCCCATAGGGTCGCACGCTTAACGGGCTGGAAGCCTAATTCGGGTTGGACCCGAATTAGACTAGGTTTAGGGTTACTAATGGGCCTCCAACGTGGGAGCTCATCAGGATGCCTATATAAGCAAGGGGTGGGCGCAGGGCGATATTGATTCACGCCTTTTGGAAGCCGCCGTCGCCTCCCCACGCTCGCGCCTTTTGCTCCTCGCGGACCTAGCAATCCGGAGGCGCAACGCTTCCTCCCTGTACGTGTGGGATTCCTCGGAGGTGCTGCATCTGGAGCACAAGGATGAACCGCGCGAAGGGGACGTTGAGACGGACGACCACGCAACTGCACTGCCTGCTGCGACGCGCACGACTACATCAAATCGTCTTCCGCTGCACCTGCGCGTCTAGTGGTAATCCTGTAACCTATAACTAGCAGTAGATCCTGGTTTATGAGGTCGAAAAGTTTTGTTTTCCGGCTAGCGTAGCAACCTCGTATTCCTACACGATCGAGTGGCGGGGTGTGTATGCGTGGAGTGTGAGAGTCTGAACTGAAGTCTCGGAGATTTTAGGATCCAGCCCTTTATTCTACCTCGGTGTCCCCTTTTATAGACCAAGGGGAGGTCCGAGGGTACAGGACCCTAACTGTGGCAGTATGGGTGGCGTGTTCTCGGCACAGTGTTGGCGAAGGGACGACGTTCACTGTGCTGGCATGGTCTTCCCGTCCTTCTGGCGTCCCCGGTCGTGGTGGCAGTAGAAGTCGCCGCGGCACAACGTCCGCAGACGGGCACGAATCCCACGGCTGAAGCGGGACGGGGCGGATGGGACGGCCCCCATACTGGAGTTGTTGAAGAAAGGGGTCGAGCCCCTCGGTCGAGGGGGGGGGGTCGAGCCCCGCGTGGCTCTGTCGCATTCCCGAAGTCGTCGTCGAGGGCCGCACTGTTCACTTTCCGAGGGGTACTGCTGGAGCCCGTACTTGCGTAGTGGCGACAGTGGCGGCACAGTTGACAGGAATCGGGGATTTGACAGCGGACGCGGGCGCCCATGTCGTTAGGTGGTTTTACTTTAACCCATGCCGGGAGCAGTTGGGTTAATCGAGCCTCTTGTCCAGGGGTCATCCGTTCGACCCCTGGTCCGTCGCTCATCGTCGAGGTAGGGTCGGAGCAGAGACGGGGTCGGAGAGGTTGAGGTAGAGGGCGGGGGGTCGTTCATTCGACCCCTCGTCCGTCCTTCGTTCGTCGAGGTGGGGGCCGGGGGGTCGTTCGCTCGCCCCCTCGGTCTGTCATTTATCGTCGAGGTAGGAGCCAGGGGGTCGTTCGTCCGACCTTCGGTCCGTCATTTATCGTCGAGGTAGGAGCCGGGGGGTCGTTCGTCCGACCCTCGGTCCGTCTCTTGACGTTGAGGTGGGGGCCGAGGGGTCGTTCGAACGACCCCTCGTCCGTCATTTGGCGTCGAGGTGGGCCGGCCCGTGACTTGTCGCCACAGCTGGCGTAGAGGGGGCCCTCGAGCGATGGGCCGTGCCTTACTAAGTAGTGGGCTGGTCCCTGCCTTAAAAATAGTTGCTATGTTTAGCGTTAATTTATTGAAGGGTTTAGGGTACCCCCTACCTTCGTACCCGACAAGTAGGTTGACTCATGAGCTTCTCGCAGAATCATTTGTCATATAGACTTGATGTCGGGGACACAGATCCTCTTTCCATACCACAAAGTACCATTATTATCTAGCCGGAAACCTGGTGATCTTCCTTCCTTCATGTTCTCAACTATTAACTGCAGATTCTTATCCTGCAACTGACCTTCACGAATCTCCTTTTCTAGTGTAGGCTCCACTACCGTCTCCATAGCATTAGCAACAATGCTCAAGTTGAGATGCTCAAGTTCAGCACACAACTCTTCAGACATAGGTATTGTCCGAGTCTCATTAGCATAACTTTTCCTGCTAAGAGCATCGACCACAACATTGGCTTTACCAGGATGATAGTGAACATCTAGGTCATAATCCTTGATCAGCTCCAACCAACGGCGTTGCCTCAAATTCAGATCTGACTGAGTAAAGATATATTTCAAGCTCTTATGGTCGGTGTAAATGTCACACTTATGACCAATAAGATAATGTCTCCATATCTTCAATGCATGAACCACAACTGCTAACTCCAAGTCATGAGTCGGATAATTCAACTCATGCTTCCTTAGTTGCCGCGAAGCATACGCAATAACTCTTCCTTCTTGCATAAGCACATAACCCAAACCAAGACGAGAGACATCACAATAGATAGAGAACTTCTGACTCAAGTCTGGCAAGGTCAACACAGGAGCTGTAGTCAATCTCTTTTTCAATTCTTCAAAGTTAGCCTGACACTTCTCTAACCAAACAAACTTGGCATCCTTCTCAAGCAACGTGGTCATAGGTTTAGCTAGCTTAGAGAATCCTTCAATGAACCTTCTATAGTATCCAGCTAAACCAAGGAAACTGCGAATCTCGCTGACATTGGTTGGGGGTTTCCAATTCAGTACATCTTCCACCTTACTAGGATCAACTGATATACCTCCATTAGACACAACATGTCCAAGAAAAGAAACTTCTTTCAACCAAAACTCACACTTACTTCTTTTAGCATACAACTGGTGCTCTCGAAGCTTTTGTAATACCAATCTCAGGTGTTCAGCATGCTCATCATCATTCTTGGAGTATATCAGAATATCATCGATAAATACTACCACAAACTTATCCAGATATTCCATAAAGACCTTGTTCATCAAATACATGAAGTATGCAGGTGCATTGGTAAGACCGAATGACATCACCGTATATTCATACAATCCATACCTCATAGTGAATGCTGTCTTGGGAACATCTGAAGCACGGATCTTCAACTGATGATAACCAGACTGAAGATCAATCTTGGAGAACACACAAGCACCTTTCAACTGATCAAACAAATCATCGATTCTGGGCAAAGGATACTTGTTCTTGATGGTTACCTCATTGAGTGACCGATAATCAACACACATCCTCTAACTGCCATCTTTCTTGTCAACGAAAATGACTGGTGCACCCCAAGGTGAAGAACTGGGACGAATAAAACCTTTATTCGACAACTCTTTAATTTGTTTCTTAAGTTCTTCTAATTCTTTTATTCCCATCCTATATGGTCTTTTAGCTATAGGTGCAGTTCCAGGTAATAACTCAATTATAAATTCAATGTCACGATCGGGAGGCATACCTGGCAAATCTTCCGGGAATACATCTAGAAATTCATCAATAACCCGCTCTGCTGGGTTGTCATTCTCCTCAAGCTGATTGACGGTGGCTGTCGGAGGAGGTTGCATAACCACATCAACACTGATCCTGTTTCCTGTAGGTGTAGACAATTCAACTATCTTCTTATCACATTTGATCCCCGCGCTATATTTCTTCATCCAATCCAATCCCAAAATGACATCAATTCCAGCGGTTCTCAACACTGTAAGTCTAGCTTTGAAGTCTATTCCCTTTAGAGCAACAGTAACCGATGGACAATAACAATCGGTTCTCATAACCCCACCCGGTGAATTTACGATTATAGGATTTTGCATTGCTAACATAGATATTCCATGCATTCTAACAAAAACTTGCGATATAAAAGAATGCGAAGCTCCAGAATCAAAAAGAACAGAAGCGGGGATGGAGTTGACTTGGAACGTACCCATCATCACTTCTGGCGCTTCCTGAGCTGCTTCTGCGGAGACGTGGTTCACACTTCTTCCATGTGGTGATGGTTGGTTTCTTCCCCTTTGGTTGTTGCTACCTTGGCTTGGGGGGTTCAACTGATTCTGCTTCTTGGGGCAGTTGTAGGAGATGTGTCCGGGTTCACCACAAGCAAAACACTTGATGGGGGGTATTGGGAGCATTAGTCTTTGTTGGGGTATTGCTGGATGAGCCTTGACGAGGTCCTGAGTAACCACTCTATTGCTGGAATGGTGAACGTTGTTGGTTCGGGTTACGGTTCCCAAAGTTGGATGTGCCTTGGTACCTCTGCTGGTAACCCTGCTGAGGATAGTTGGGACGCTGGCGAGTGTTGCTCCCAGAAGCTTGTCCCCTAAGCTTCCTCTTCTTGTCCATCTCTCTGCGTTCATTGTCCAGGACGATGGCACGGTTCACCAAGGATTGGAAATTCGGGTATATATTACCCTTCAGCTGCAACCGGAGATCATAGTAGATCCCCTTTAAGAAGAGACGCTGCTTATCAGCATCATCCCTTACTTCATTGGGAGCATAGCGAGCTAGCTGCGAGAACTTGTCATGGTACTCGCTGACTGACATCTGTCCCAATCGGAGGTTCCTGAATTCTTCTTGCTTCAGCTCTATGATTCCCTCAGGAATGTGGCACGCCTTGAAATTCCGGGAAAACTCTTCCCAAGTGATAGCGGGAGCATTGCCGGGGCGAGCATCTTGATACGTCTCCCACCAAGTCTGAGCTGCACCTTGAAGTTGACCAGAAGCATACAACACTTTCTCCTGGTCATTGCACTGTGCGATGTTGAGTTGCTTCTCCACCGCACGCAACCAATCATCCGCCTCTAACGGATCACTGGCATGAGAGAAAACAGGAGGGTGTCCTTGCAGAAATTCCCTCCGCTTATTGACAGGTGGAGCTCTAGCAGGTTGATGGGGTTGGTTTTGCATGAACTGCATCATAGCTTGCATTGTCTGCATCATCTGAGCCTGCATCTGTTCTGGAGTCATCGCAGGTGGTGGAGGTAGAGGGTGCTGGTTGTTGTTGTTGTTGTTGTTGTTGTTGTTGTTGTTGTTGTCACTGGTGTTGGATCCGGAGTTAGTCCTGGTGCGAGGCATCTGTCACATAAATCATAAGAACAAATTTTCAAAACCTGACACGAGATGAGTCTGCAACTTTTCTGGATTTTCAGCACAACAGCAGTCTAGAAAAACGGTCATATCTGAAGTTCCCAAACTCAAGCAGAGGCAAAGCTTACATGGTTGGAAAGATAAACAAGTTATCTACAACTTTCGTAACTCTGACTTTTTCTGATTCTGACATTAACTTAATCATAAACTGCATTTAAACAGATCTGTTCAGATTACCAAACTGCGCAGAAACATCGACTTGCAGGAATTGTTTCTCTTAACTCCGAAGAGATATGAAGGTGCTTCTTGCGGCCATGGAAAGATAAGGAAGTCTACTGTTTTCAGTTAAAGTTTCGTGATTTTAGGAAGTTCAGAATTAATTAAGCAAATTAACAAGACAGAGAGATCTGGAAAGACAGATTAACAAAAACTGCAACTTTATTATTATTATCTTTCAGATAACCCAACCTAAGCTATGAGTGTTGTGGACAGGCCCACAACCTCAACAATCATTACAAAGAACCAACTCACACATTAGCAAAAGCACAAGCAACTAAACACTTAGAAGAACACTAGCACACACGACTCACGAACTAGCGAATAAACTATAAAGGGACTCCTAGTCCTAATTCTTCTTGATCTTCTTGAAGTTCTTTGGCAGCCCAAACTCTTCACGAAGCTCATCTTGTTGTTGGTGACTGCGCTTAAGCTCCTTGCGCAGCTCCCTTGCTTCAATTAGGAGATGACCATACATGCTCATCATCTCTTGAACGAAGTTGACGAGCTCATTCAAGACGGGGCCACCTTCACCGTTAGGTTCGGTGATTATCCAACCTTGCTCCGCATCGAAACGAGGGATGAAACGGCGTCGGGTGTTGGCGATCCTTTCTCTGAACTTGTTGTGGATGGCCATGTAGGCAGAGAACGAGGCGTCCTTCATACTTGCTTCTATGGTAGGATGAGCAACACAGCTATGAAAGGTATAATCCACACGTTCAGCTGCTTGCCCACCAGCACTTCCACAGATATAGATCTTCGCCTTCCAGTAGGTGTTGGCGAGGGAGTGTTTGTATTCCTTGCAGGTGTACATGGTTGCAATCTCGGGTCCTGGGTGGCATTCCCCCACTAGGTCCACCAGCTGGGAGTGAGCGTAGCTGCTGTTCGCTCCTCCTCGGATATACTTAGTGCGGATCCACCATGGCTCTTCTGGCAGATCTTCTTCGGCAACATCAGGAGTAGAGGAATTAACGTCAGCACTTGGGGCATGGGGGCTTTCTTCCCCGTGGTACTCTTCGCTACTGGAGATTTCCTGGACTTCCTCCTCTGGTTCTTCCTGAGATTCCACCATAGGCGATTGAGGTTCAGGAGGGACACGTCCTCCGGTGCTGATGCGGGCTGACCGACGAAGATTAGACATCTTGAACATGATAGAGGTAGATTAGAACAAAATTTTCACAATAGAATAAGTCAAGTGTAGCATAAACTATTTGAGAAATTATATATACACGAATGTAAGCATGAAAAGAGAAGGAAAAGACAAGGTAAGAATACCATTCTAACTAGGCTTGCGTCCTACAGTCAACACTTTCTTTGATACCAATTTTTCACACCCAATTTTAAGAATAAAATTGAATATGAATAACTCATGTGTGCCCAGAGATCAATCACACACATAAGCCGACAAATCTTTAAATAGTACCATCACTGAGTGCTTATTACATAACGAATAATATTCTTCATCAAAACAGCAGAAATAAAGATAACTCTCGCGACGAAGCTCCACTTCACAGGGAACGCCGACTGGTTGACCACTAGCCTAGTACTCCTCACGGTAATCTTCATAGCCATCTGAAGGGGTTGAGAAAACAAGAGTGAGCACTTAAAGTACTCAGCAAGAGTAACATAGGGTTATTAAGCTCAAAGGCTGACACTGTCTGTACTGTGGTTGCTTTTAACTTGGTCAAGTTTTACCAACACTTAGCTTTAGTTACGCATAACCCAATTAATAACCACGTCATAAGATTAGTAAACATCATTAACAATTAAACAACATGATCATCTAGACTGTGAGTTTTCCAGGCCTCTCGGAACCGTGAGCACGGCTATCATGATAGATTTACACTCTGCAGAGGTTATACACTTTACCCACAAGCCATGTTACCCATATGCCCGGGTTTATAACTCCCATAACACTTCCAAGGTGAGTGGGCAGGGAACACTATGAAGTCTTTCAAAAGTCTTCCCAACATGTTGTCAGATCCTACGGACCCAAGGGCAAGGGGTATGTAAAGCCCCTACTCGATGGTACCTTTCGAAGCGGTAACCACCCTAGGACATGCCCTACAACTAGCTCGGCAATGGTGCCTTTCACGAACTGCCAACATGCTAGTACGAATCTTCATACTTGACTAAAGCCAGAGCCATTATAGCACTCATGGTTGCATTTAAATCCCAGCTTTTGCCCTACAGTGGGGTCCTATTCCATGTTGCTATAAAAGCCAGTTTTATCTCATAGTTGCATATATCATTAGTCAAGATTCGATTCAATATTCATCATGTAAAGCATAGCAAAGCTACCCATATGCATAGAAACCAATGGTGACAAGGTAAAGGATAACAAAGCTATGGTATAGATCTAATAGGAATCAAATTAGACACATGCAATCATGACTAGATGAATTAGGGTGAATAGGTAACACGGATGATCCCATGTTAAACTTGCCTTGATCACAAAGCTCTTGGTGATCCTGCTCTACTGCAAAGAACTCTTGCTCACCGAAGATCTCACCGGCTGTACTCGATCAACATCACCACGCAATCATCCGAACAATCATACACGAAGCAATAAAGATGTGATCAGAACATTACACCATAAACAATAAAGAGGCTTTAAAAAGGTTATAAAACAGATCTATACTTTACTACGATCAAAAAGACGCGAGAACCAGGCTAATCGGATCTAAAACGAATAAACTATAGATTAAACAAGATTTTGAAAAGGGCAAGATTAAAGCATTAAAGAATTAATTTACTTTGATTTTCAAAAGTAATTAACATAGATGAAATCTATACTACTTGATAGAGCATAAAATTACGAATCTAACGCAACTTGAACGGATCGATTTGGGTTTAAAACGAGCAAATTATAAGCATTTGAAAATCAGTGGCAAATCTGTAAATAGGAATTTTATTTAAAACCGAATTAAAACAGATTTAAAAGAGAATACGTTTTCCAGACGGGGAAAGCGTAAAGGGGAAAGGCGCTTTGGATGGCGGGTTGAGAGCCAGAAAAGGGCAGGGACCCTTTAGTAAGATTACCCGCGAAAGGGTATCGGCCGCTCAGGGCCGTTGAATCTGAGATGGATGGATCAGATTAGAACGGGGGGGGAAGTGGCGGCGCAGAGGCCAGAGTTGGGCGGCGCACGGCGGCGGCCATGACCGGCAGAGGCGAAGCTCGCCGACGAAACCCAATAGGGGGCTCCAGGGCTCGGTTTTCCCATCCGAGGGCACCGGGAGAACGAGGAGAGGGAGGCGAGCTCGCCTGAGAGCTCGGAGGGGGTCGAGGATGGTCGGGAAAGACCGACGGCGCGGAGCAGCGGCAGCGGAGGCTCTGCGCATGGCGGCGCGAGGTGGTTAGGGGCTTGGGTGCCCAATCCGACCGGGAAAAAGGTCGTGGAGCACGAGGAGGCCAAGGCGAACCCGCCCAGGGCCACTGCGGGGCTCGGGGACGGACGGGAAGCGCCGACGGCGGTGAACCACGATGGCGGATCCCCTGCGTAGGGCGGCGGGACCAACCAGAGCGCCACAGAGAGGGAAAAGGGAGCAGGGAGATGTTCCGCGGGCATGCGAAGTCGATGCGCGGGTCGAGGAGACCTACCGTGGTCGGGGACGCACGGAACGGCGGCTCGGCGGCGGAGCAGAGCGGCGGCGAAGGCGTGGTGCTGCTGCTGCTGCTAGACAATACGAGGACAGGGAGAGGCAGCGCGGGGTGCCGGGCTATTTAAAGGGGGCCGAGGATAGAGTCCCACGCGGCTACGAGGCGCGGAAACCGCGGAGGGGAGCGGTTGCGGGATCGGCGGACGCGGCGTCGGCGCGGCCAGAGTCCCGGTCGGACTCGAGGTAGGGGAAGAGGGGACTGACCGGCGGATCCACACGGTCAGAGAGAGAGAGGGAGGGAGGGCAGCGCGGTGCGGACTGGGCCGAGGCGAGGGAGTCGGCCCACTCGGGAGAAAGAGAGAACGGGGAGGAAAGCAGGCCGGGCTGGTGACTAGGCCGAAAGGAGAAAGGGAGAGGGTTTCAGATTTCTTTTTCTTTTCTTTTTACAAACATTTTCCAAATTGATTTTCAAAATTGAATTTTGAAATATTTTCTAGGGTTTTGCAAACTCACTCAACACAAGAAAAATGCAGGGGCATGAAATGCACAACAATGTGAACCCTAACATGATATTAGTTTTAAATTTTATTTCTTTAATTCTATGCTTCACAAAAATGCTTAAAATAAATCAAATTAAATTTAAATTCAACCCTAATTTACTAATTCAAATTTTAGGGTGTTACAGCTTCAATGGGGTAGTGCGTGGCAACTTTTAAGATAGGAAACCTCATCTTTAAGATGCCAATAGCTCGCTCTATATGATTTCGGAGGCGGGCATGCCGAAGATTGAATAATTCTTTATAATCTCTTTGTCGGGTACAAAGGTAAGGGGTACCCTAAACCCTTTAATAAACTGACGCTCAACATAGCAACCATTTTTAAGACAGGACCCGATCAGCCGCTCAAGTCCACAAAGAAGGGCCCATCACACGAAGGCCCCCCGCACCGGCAACAGCAGCCAGTCGTGGGCCGGCCCATCTCTGGAGAAACAGACGGACAAGGGGTCGAGCGAACGACCCCTCCGCCTCCACCTTGACCCCGACTGACGGACAAGGGGTCGAACGAACGACCCCCCCGCCTCCGCCTCGACCCCGACTGACGGACAAGGGGTCGAACGAACAACCCCTCCGCCTCCGCCTCGACCCTGACTGACGGGCAAGGGGTCAAACGAACGACCCCTCCGCCTCCGCCTCGACCCCGACTGATGGACAAGGGGTCGAACGAACGACCCCTCCGCCTCCGCTTCAACCCCTCAAATGACGGACAGGGGGTCGAACGAACGACCCCCGAGAAGGAAGCTCGACCAACTTACCTGCTCCCGATATGGGCTAAAGGGGATCCGATGCGCCTACCTGCCCCCGCCTAACGACATGGGCGCCCACTACCGCAGTCAAATCCATCAACTCGCCGCCCATGCCCTGGACCTCCGTCAACTGTGTTGCCGCTGTAGCCACGTCGCAAATACGGACTCCAGAGGCACCTCCTCGAGCCGTGAACAGGACAGCCCTCGACTGTGTCTTCAGGGATACGACAGGGCCACACTGGTCTCGACCCCCCCCTCGACCAGGGGGCTCGACCCCTGCCTCCAACCACTCCGGTATGGGACCCGTCCCATCCGCTTCGTCCCGCTTCAGCTGTGGGACTCGCGCCCATCTTCCGAAGGTCAACCCTGCTGCGCCATGCTGTGCGGTGATGCCCAGTCAGCCATCACCGCGCCCTGAACACCAGAAGGACGGAAGGCCACGCCGCCACAGTGATCGATGTCCCTTCACCAGCATGGCGCCACGGACACGCCTCCCATACTGATACAGTTTATGACTTTGTACTCTCCGGCCTCCCCTTGGTCTATAAAAGGGGACGCTGGGATAGAAGAAGGGGCATGATTTTTTAGCACGAACATTGGCATAGAGACATTGGCATTCAGACATCAGCTCTGACCCTCATACACTACACGCTCGATTGCTTGATCGATCTCTCAAGCAATCAACCGACCACCTAGGATAGTCCTACTAGCCCTAGGCCTTAGCTCATCCTGAGCACCCCCGTGTAAACCAGCTTGTACCCCCCCTGTATGTGACGGAACTGCCCAAATTATAAGAGATCAAGTGCTAAGGTAGCTGGCTTACTACCACTTAAAACACTTGAGCCCATATAATCCCGGTAGTCCGGAAATCTCGAAGGATTTCTAACATCAACTCAGGATCACGTACATTCAGGGATACACATTCGAACGAGCCACAAATCAACCGAAAATACTTAAAGTAAGAAATAAAGTTATTACAATACTTTCCAAATAAAAGTAGTACTTACGCCACAACACCTGTGGCCGAATAAAACATTGTTTGAAACTGAACTTGAAGTTTTAAAAGACAGGGGTGCCCACAACGTCAGGTCCGACAACAGCAAAATATGAGCTTGTAGAAGACCTTGCCCAAGGCCTACTCCTCTTCTCCGTAGAAAGGATAGAGACAGTGCTTACAATAGCCGATGTATACTTGGCCATCTGCAACAAACGGGATAAACCCTGAGTACGGGAATGTACTCAGCTAGACTTACCCGTCTAACTGAAAATAAAGACTCCAAGGATATGCATGGTTGTATCTGGAGTTGGGTAAGCTTTACTTTGCGGAAATGCTTAAATTAAAAGGAGTTTACTTTAATGATGCGGTGAGCAGTCATCTTTTATCCTACTAATTATCTCTAGGTTATTGCATCTATACTAGAGCACACACTTGAACTACTCAAACAATATAGTAACATATATCCAGTTCCTTCATCAATATTTTAGTAGAACCATTAAGATGTCACATGGAGTTGTACCGTGGTGAAGCTCAGCATAATCCCCCATATCCAGTGGGGGGGCGGCAATTCGAATCGATATACACCAGCTGGTAAGATTACCTTTAACACACGCCCATACTTTACCCCGTCGGGTCAGCATTAGGTTACCGCTCAACAAAGTCCAGGTGGTAAACGACGCGGGCTTGCATTGGTCCACCCCAATTGTAGAAAATAGATGGCCACCACGGGGCAGATCGTATCTACAGACTAGAGGGGTGCTCACAGCAGAGCGAGCTCCGGCCCGGACAGTGTTTACTCGGCTTCGGGGTCGACACTCCCGACGGCCCCTATGCGAAAGGGCGCATTCAAAGATGTAAGAGGGCCACCATCGTGTACAAACCTACACGATCCAACGGACGGACTGCCCCCAAGTCTTGACCACTTGGTGCACTTGCCTTCCAGTTGACCGTATTTCATTACTACCATAGGTTCTTTCCACGATAGCGAATATAGCCAACCATGATAGTATTACCCACAAGGGATAATACGAAACATAAAAAGAAAGGTAACCATTATTTCTAAGCATGCTAAGTAATTGCTTTTACTTTATTATTAACAGGGTAACAAGGTAGGTAAAACAAATATCAAGGAAGGTAATGCATCAATTTGGGATTCAAACAACTCCTATCACCTAATGCATCACAGTATAAAATACTCAAGTAGATTAATTATAAAAACTGGGAGGCTTAAGAATGCTCCGGGGCTTGCCTTGAGAAAAGGTGGAGGGTTGGTGGTCAGGGCACTCAGGAAGGTTAGTGTCGAGCTCTTGGTACTCCTCGTACAGCTCCTGTACCTCCTGGACTTCGGTCTCTGTGGGCTCCTGATGTTTCTCCACGGATCCTAAATGATTGCAATGCATAAATAAATAACTGAATGGTGTAGGGATGATGCTTGAACAAGATTTAACATACAAACAGAGATTCTAAGCCTACACCAAAAGAACTGCCACAAAGCTACTAAGGCTAGAGCTACTAGCTAGCAGGATAAAACAGGCTATAACTTATTCTAAACAAAAACTAGCAACAAGACTTTACGAACTCTAGATTTAACAAACAAGCATGGCATACAACTGAAAACAGAATAGGAAATCATTTCGGGAACGGGCTCAAGGCACGCAGAGGCACTCGAGGCAATTGACGGGCGTGACCCTCGATTACTCGAGGTCCATCTACCGTCGAGCGAAAACAGAGAACTGTGCTGATCGACGTTTTCTCGCCGGCAGTGAGGACTCCGGCGATGGGATTGGTTGTGCTAGGCTCGGGATGACTACGCGCATCCACTGGGGTGTTGGTTGAACTGACATGACCGTGAAAAGGGGTCGACGGTGTGCGGTGGCGGTGCAGCTCGGCGGTGTGACACGGCGAAGTGAGCACCGACGAGGTGAAGCTCGACGCTGGGGTGCGTGAGCATCGTGGTGAGGTGGTGAGTGTGGCTCGAGGGCTAGCTGAGCCAGAGAGGCTCTGTGGAAACCTGTCCACGTGCAAACTCCGCGGCGGCGGCAATGGCGCACGGCCAACGGTGTTGTGACGACACGGGTCGGACTGAAGCTAGAGGAAAGACGTTCTCACCTCGGTTAACTCCGGCGAAGCTTCCACGAAGATGGAGGCGTCGGAGACGAGACGACGAACGGTGAACGCTGGTTGATCAGTGCGGTGGCGACTCGGAGTCGAAGAACGGCGAGAACGTTCCGGCGACTGGAGTCCAAGGCTGGTGAAACAAAGGCGAGCAGCGTGGGTGCGGGGCAAAAGCAAAGGCTTGCGCGAGAGGGATTGAGCAAAGGAGCTTGGGTGGTGGTGGATTTGAGAAGGGGCGCTTGCGGTGCTTGGAGCTCTCGGCGCAACGAAGAACAGAGAACTGCGAGCGATTGCGCGAGTGCGGATGAGTGCGGACGAGTGCGGGAGGTGGTGGAGGTATAGGCACTCCTCCTTGCTTGGTCATGACCGACCGGCGCTGCTAGAGGGGACGTGACGCGATGGCACGGTGGTGGCAGCGGCGCTGGCGTGCTTGTGGCGGCAAAGCAGAGCGGATCACGACTTGGTCGACGCGCCGTTAGCGCGGATTCGCGCTTGAATGCGAAAGAGACAAGGCGAGGTGCTGATCGGACGCGGCACTGCGGCGGCGTTACTGCGAAACGACGGCGCGGCGCGCGGCTGGCAGGTCTGCGGCGACGAAGCAGGACGTCAGCGGCGGAAAAGCGGTGCCGACTTGGTCCTAGCGCCGTTAACTCGGATTTGAGTGAAACAGCGCGAGCGGCGACAGCGATGTTGGCGCAGAGCTGAAGCGGCGGCGATGGCGTGTTCCACTTCCGCGGTCAGGCATCGTCGGCCACGCGGCGGGTGACTCCGACGTACGGCTCAGCCGCGGTCGGGTGAGTGCGCGCGAGCGTGCGGGAGAGGGTCGATATCGAGGGTAGGGTCGATCGGCAGATCGAGCCTTCCGTGCGGGGTCGTTCGTTCCAAGCCTCGGTCCGTAACTTCGAGGGGTCGAAGTCGAGGGGTAGAACTCAAGGGTAGAAGTCGAGGGTAGGGGCGTCGATAGACTGACTGGTCGATCGAGCCTCTAGTTCGGTCGAGCCTCTGGCCCGGGGTCGTTCGCTCAGACCCTCAGTCCGTCATCGAGCGGGGGGTCGAGGTCGAGGGTTGGAGCTCGGCCTGTCTCGATTCTGATTTCCTTTTCCATTTTCTTTTATTTGATAAAACTAAGTAGGGTAACTAAACGTAAACAAACCACACTTTTACTCTAAGCAAAACAAGGTTTAACTAAACAGGTTAAACACAAGATTAAGCACAAAAACACCTATTCAATTCTAGTTTCAAAACATATAAACACACACATGAAATGATAGCATATGCAAACATGAATGCAATGAAATGATGTGCTTAGTGGCTAACGATGATCCTAATGCAAGCTTGACACAGGGTGTCACACTGTACGAGCACCTCGGTACAAGATAATACAATCTATCCTACCCCACTGGACGTAGGGCCTTCTGTGCCCGAACCAGGATAAATCTTGTGTTCTTCTTGCATCACGTCTGGGAGAGGGAGCACGCAATATACAAATTTACTAGCCGGTGGCCTTGACCCCCCTGGGTCATAACACCGACACTCTTGGTCGACAAGTGCCTTGGCCATGGTCCTTAAGATGGTACCGTACTCCTCTATATGGAGCTAAGAAGGATGAGGTATTTGCATATCCCCCATCAAGTAGATAATACTTGCTAGCGGGAACTCGAAACCCAGAGCGAATGGCAGAATTTAAAACTCCAGCATCAGATGCTGACCCTTCCCAGCCCGTGGAAACATATACGAAGTTCAGGTCAAAATCACATGCAAGCATTACGTTTTGGGATACAGTTCCTTTTCTATTCCGATATGGTGCTGCCTTACTCTGGTTCATTGTGATTGGAACATGAGTCCCATCTATTGCTCCTAAACAGTTCTGCAAGTGCAAGAGAGAGGATACTATTAGCAATTGGGATATGTAACGAAGGGCCATCAAACCGTATAACTATGTGTCAATTGTACCTGAAAGTAAGGCGCAAATTGTGGATTGGATGAAATTTTTGAATGGGTCTCATTTGATTGAGGCTTCACAAAATAAAATGTTAACGATGAGATTGCTTTAAAGCATGCTGCAATATGCATATGTATTGTCTCTCCACTGTGCTGGAACCTATCACACAATGCTGTAAAAACTTGCATTCCGCGCGAGCATGTACATGAATATTGCTAGTTGTTCTTCTACCGTAACCCCCTTTAGTCTGCAAGAGTCCTCTTGAACTAAGATAATGAGCAAGTGCTTTGAAAATCCGTGGCTCCATTCGAAGATTATGATAAGATCGGCATTGATGGCCCTCAAGAAGTTCACAAGTATACTCTGCACCACTAAGCTTTGAAGTATGGCATGGTGTTTTAGTTCTGGAAGAAGATGCATATAATGCTGGAAAAACAAGCATCATTATTTCTTCATCTTCTTCTTCCTCAGAATCAGTTTCGATTCTTGTATCCTCTTCCATATCCATCGGATGAATGTATCTACTAGCATTCATAGTCTAGAGAAGGATAGTGTATAAATAAAGAATCTGATGGCATAAACTAGAAACTTGTATCAAAAAACATAGAAGATGAATACTATATTCGACGATAGGAGTCCTATATATACTTGTTAAATAACCACTTTTAAAGGACCTGATACTGCCATTTGCATCTACTTGAATATTAGGATGGTCATTGGTTGTAGCTAAAGACACACTACTGTCGTGCATCTTTTGTTATCCATCCATTTCAATAATGTACTTATATGCTAAATTGCTAATTAAACTTGAAAGGAGAAAAGGACAAGAGAGGTACTACAGGCACCGCTTGACTGGAATCTGCAATATATCTTCCTCTCTGATGCATAGCTAGTTGCAAGATGCAAGCAGGCAGAAACCAACACTGCACTGGTGTCTAATTGCTAGCATCCTATCAATCAAAGCAATATATTCCACTGAATCAAAGGGCTACTTGGACTCTTAATGACCACATGCTAATCGAACGGGTGCCTGACACAATGCGACCCAATGCAGTACAACACTGCACTAGTGTCTACTACTGCTAGCATTCTATCAATCAAATCAATGTATGTATTCCACTGAATCAAAGAGCTACTTGAACTCTGAATCACCACATGCTAATCCAACTAGTGTCTGACACATCGTTCTCTCATCTAATCAGTGCCATATCTAGTAGTTGAAATCTCAATCACCACATGTATTCCTCTCAAACAAAGCATCGAGGGCTAATCAAACTCTTCTAATGATGACGATCAGCAAGAACAAAACATCACATGAGCTTTGACAAAGAAATTTGGCAAAGAAATTGTGAGACGCTAGAAGCCCAGCTCACCGTTCCTCCTCTCCGCCGCCGATCCAACCTCAGCTAGACAGTCCTCGCTCCTGTCATCTGAGCCGAATCCAGCATGTCGTTGACCTCTCCACCTCCCGTCCGACGCTCCCTTGTCCTAGATCCGGTTGCAGGTCAGGCTCGCGCGTGCGCTCGAGGCTGTCGTCGTCTCTGCGGCAAGGCGAACAAGCTCAACTCCGTGGGGATGGACCGACGGGGTCGGATGCGGAGGTGCCGCCGCGCCACCACAAGAAACCCTCGCCGAACGCCTGGTTCTGCACGAGCGAGCGAACAAGAGATGAGCCCGATAGTTACCGTATTTTTTTCCAGGCCTCGAGAGACAACTTTTTTTTTGCACCGGTTTTGGGCCAAACCGGTTGTAAAATTATTGGGCTCACCAGTCATCCAAACATGTAACTGTGGTCTATGTCGAAAAAAAATTATGGCCTGTAATTTACAATGGTTTTGGATCAAATACTAGGCTTCCAAACAGGACCGTAGTGTTCTTGAAGTCCGTGATAATTGCACCAATTGAGCCACAGTGCAGCCGCCAACAACAGTACCCTCGAATACTCTATAGTGGATCAGGTTTCTGGACTGATAGTCACTCACACGCCAGTTCGTGATTGATTCTAATCCAACCTTATCAGGTCCTTGGGGGCACTCCGATGACAAGACTTACGAGCTTGCAAAGCAAGCATTGTTTTTAGACATAGTATTGTAAATTATTTTGGACAAACGATACGATCTCTAAATCATAACTTTGATTTCGTATTTTATAAAAATATTTATTTTAAAATAATATATATATATATATATTATAAAAATATATTTTAAAACAATTCTATTTGTATGGTTATTATATTTTTAAGCTCAACAACTTAAAAAGTTGTTCATTATTTATATTTTTAATGTTTAACCAAAATCTTATCTAAAACAATTTCTTTTACAATATGAAGAAAATAGATATGAAGAAAATTAAGTACCGTTTGGATCTCGTATTTTCAAGTTTAATTGGCTACCAAATTCTATACCACTTTAGCATACTTTTGTGTTTTAATGAAATGATATTTCTTTTCTGAGGTTGGCCAAATCTAGACAATGGTTTAAGTCATTCTATTTAGAGTCACAAGAGTTAAGTCCACCGGCTAAACTTTAGACCATCAATATCTACCTTAAATCTGCTCATGGCTTAAGCAGTTCGTGTAACAAAGATATTTTTCTTTCTCTCTTTCTCTATTTTTTAAATCTTTGTTTGTTACCCAAGACTCGTGCTAAACTATTAATCAATATCTATTAATCATTGGTCAAATCAGTGTCGGGAACTGGAATTTTCAACACTCATGCATGCTAGCTTCCTCCGTCTTCACAGCAACTGAAATGATTACTCATACCAAACTAGTCCGTGCTACTTTGGATAATAACCTGGATACTTTGTAATTGTATTATTTCTTGGACACGCGATGGAGCCTAGGATTGCATCCTTATGCGGACAGAGGGAGTACAAAGTATGTATATCACCTCTATGGCTAGAATAATAGATTTCGAGATCGATGAAATTATTATAGTCATCTTACTATCGATAGTATGTCGCCTACCATGAAAATAACAACATTGCTAAATTTTAGAAAAAAAATAGAAAAATACAAACAACCACATCAAGTTTTGGATTGAGAATAATGTTTTTAGACTAAAAGTAATACAAAAATCTTTTAGACCGATGGTTTTTTCTTTGGACAACAATATCTTTGTTTAGGCCCTGTCTAATAAGGTGAATGTTGGTCATGTTACATAATAAACTTTTTTAGCTTAGATCTAGCAAAGAATGACAAAAAGGTTAATGATTTAAGGATATCGGGATGACGTGGCCATCTTTGATTTTGATACCTCCTACAATGTCAAGTCATTAAAAATTGAGATGACAACTGTTTCATGGCTGGAATTGCCATTATATCTTCAAATCCTAAGCTCTAAACTTCTCTAACCAAAAATCCAATTGCTTAATTGGCCCACAATTCAAACTTAATAACACGAAACAAGTCAAACGCGCCAAAATTTCGGTTCCAAGTCTAGCAAAACGCACAGTGGACTATCCAGTCAGCAACACCACTAGAGAATGGCGTATGATAAGCTGGTCCCAGCAGAAATGCCCGCAAACCTGCCCGCCTTCCACATCCACAGATTCTCTGATGGACGGCTACCCACGCTCGAAAGCCCATAGACCGGGTCCACGGCAGTTCGCTGGGATTGACCTCATGACCTGGCTGCCTCACCTCCTCACCGCACGGCAATCCGCCTCTCCCTTCCTCAGCAACGGCCGAACGGGAACCCACCACACGCATTCCCCAATCCGGCAGTCCCCAATCCGGCCGCCTCGACGAATTTCGATTGCTACCAGCTCGGGCCTTCCGATCGCTCGCGCGCGTGCCTCCGTTTGCTTCGCATTCGAAAACCTAGCATTTGATTTGATTCCGCCGTTTGGTTCGGCTCCAGCCACGAGGAAGAGGCGAGGGAGTGGTGAAAGGTCGCGAGGCCATGGTGGGCTGGTCTCCGGCGGCGATGGACGCCTGGTGGGACGACGTGAACAACTCCACGCTGTGGCAGGACCGCACCTTCCTCGCCCTCGCCGCGCTCTACGGCGTCGTTGCAGTCGTGGCCCTAGTAAGCCCTATCCCCACCGCACGATTTCACCCTCGTCCTGCTTAGCTTAGCATGCAATTGGGGTCCGGTTTAGTTCGGAACCACGAGCTAAAGCGGGGACCAGGGTTCAAACGCGTAGATTTGAGAGTTGAGACTCGTTTGTGGGCCTGGCTAATTGTACGGCAACCATCTAGCGTCGTCTGTATTCCAAATGTGACTGATAGAAACTGAGGCAGTGGTTACCGGTCTCATTAGTTCAACCAATGTGAAATTGTCAGGTCCAACTGATAAGAATCGAGTGCCGGGTTCCAGAGTATGGGTGGACAACGCAGAAGGTGTTCCATTTCCTAAACGTCATTGTCAATGCCGGTGAGTTCATCGTTGTGCTTACCCAATGCTTTGCTTACTCAGTAGCCATATTCTCCCAGCCATGATCTGTGGTGAACTGGTGTCTATGTATGCAGTGAGGTCAACCGTGTTTCTACTGCGGCGGAATGTGCAACTTGTACACCCTGAGGTTTGTGTAAGGAGGCAATTTTTATCTTGTTTCCGTGAGCTGGCTGGAAACAACTGTAGTAATGTGTATCAATACTTTCTTCTAGATATTTCAACATGTGCTTATTGATTTACCTGGCCTAGCATTCTTCACGACCTATGCTCTGCTAGTGCTTTTCTGGGCTGAGATTTACTATCAGGTTAGGTTTCAGTTCAACAGTTTTTTGGCATGGTTCTGTGACTGCTGATGTGCTCATAGTTTTATGCTGATGTTTGCTAGGCACGTGCAGTGTCCACAGATGGGCTCCGACCAGCTTTCTATTCAATCAATGGAATGATCTATGTCATTCAGGTAATTTGTGTATTTCGATTTCTCAATGACGGGCTTATATGAGCATGCTGTAGCCAAAGAACAGATCTTTGTTTCACCATGTCAATGACTCCTGGTGCTTAAAAAGTTGATAAGATGTTTTAAGTTTGCACCGGTGCTTAATGTGTGCTAACAAGGGCAAGGTATACAGTAGTTAAGCCTATTTAAACACCAGTTTGCATTGTAGTAATTAACTTCTACTTCGGTGCTTAATGATATGACAACATTCTCTCTATTTAGGCATTCATGTATAAGCATCTTGCATCATACATGCCCTAACAAAATTTGAAAGTCTCTTATACCAACTCTTATGTCAAAGTATTAATGTGCAGTAATCTGTCCGTTAATGATGTAAAGTGATCACATGAAAAAGTTGGGGACATTATTAAAGATTAAGAATATTAGCACAAGTATTATTTATTTTTCTCGAACAACATAGTAGAGCTGTGTGTCATTTCATTTAAGAGAGAAGAAATAATACAAAGGAGAGGCTAATGAAGCCCTCCCAACACACCCAACACACATGCCAGGCTAAACAGTTGCAGGCGCGCCACTGTGAAGGAAAACCACTTACTCTAGTCACTCAAGATTAAGGGCTGAAGCTCCAGCTGTACACCACAGGACCAGCCTACCCTCAATGGCTACTGTTTGGAGGCCCTGGACATTTGGCCTGACACCTTCAAAAGCACAAGCCTTGCAGTGTTTCCACGGTTCCCAAGCTGTTAGGATGATTAGGGAGTTTGGACCTTTGTACAATTCCTTGGGAACACTCCTTGTGGTATTGTACCACCAACTTGAGAAAACTTCCAAGTATTATTTTCAGTGGATTTGTTGTGTAAAATTAGTGGGACAAGACAAATATATGGCAAGATGTTGTAAAAATATCAAACAATGAAATAAAGAAACGCTATAGTTTAACTTCACTGCCCTCACGACAATGATAAGTGTGAGGACCAAAAACTCTTCTTGCCTGATTGTCTGATTTGATATTTGCTGGAAGTACTGCATGAATGTCCTGGTAAATAGTATGTCATATTAAGCTGATTGCTTGTTATAGACTTATACTTTAGCTTGTGAAGTGGCACTTTTTTCTAGAGTATCTCAATAGGTATTTAAAATCAAGGAATTGTTATGCAATGTCACTTCTCATATCTTTTGTGATCGACATGTCATATTCCAGATACTACTGTGGCTCCTCATGTGGTGGAAACCAGTGCAAGCTGTGCTCTTTTTGTCAAAGATGTTCTTTGCAGGTAATGTCCTTGTTTCTTTAGGCTTCCCCTGTAGGCTGCAGCATTTTTTTTTTTTTTTGCACTGTAAAAGCAATGAACATTTGCAACATGTAATCATATGATTTTTTATTAGTTTTGGGTCATGTGAAGTATATAATTAGACATATTAGATTATTAGTTAATGAAAGCATTGATGAAATTTCATAGAAACAATACTCCTACCTGATTAACAAATTCCTGAAACTACAGTTGTAACCTTAGTTTCTTTTGTATCCACCATTTGATAGGAAAGATAAATTGTGTGGTAAGTTATTTAAAACAAATTATGTTGCAGTCTATGATTTTATTTTGTGTACTTGTTTATCTCTTCTACTAACATGGACCTACTTTTCAGCTACATCTTTATTCGCTGCCTTTGGTTTCCTTCTATATGGAGGGAGGTAATGACTTATTCCTTGATATGTCATTGTCACTGTTTAACAAGTGAGGACTATGCTATTTGCCATTGGTTAGCACTACAGTATTATGGTTGCACTGCTACTACAGAAAACAAGAACTTAGCATTCACGCTAGTATTAGGAGCAAGAGACTTTATGTATACTTTGCCCCTTGATTTCTGCAACGTGGGATTGTTTGAAAAGTAAAAATAAAAATTCCCAATACACTCAATATGTGCATAAATTGAGGCCATGCAAACATCCTGTGTTTTTCTGTTATCTTGAAATGTTGTGCTGATCCTTGAGTTTTGTTGACAATAGAGTTACGTATAATAATGTGGGTATCCTTGTATAGGCTATTCCTGATGTTGCAGCGTTTCCCTGTTGAGTCAAAAGGTCGACGGAAAAAGTTGAATGAGGTACTTTGCTATCCGTTGTCTTCCACTATAGAAATATATCTTGATGACTTCTTTGTTTAACATCAAATACATTTCCCCCTTTTACACAGGTTGGCTATGTGACCACCATTTGCGTTGGTTGCTTCTTGATCAGATGCATAATGGTAAATCCTATGTGGTAAACAATTTGGTTCTGAAATAATCCCAGTAAGACTGACTTAGCATGTCTATCGTGCAGATGTGCTTAAGTGCATTTAATAAAGATGCTGATCTTGATGTTCTGAACCATCCAATCCTGAACTTCTTTTACTACTTGGTATGTTTTTCATTGAAATAAATTGTTGGTGCAGGTTTAGATAGAGTCAATAGTATCATAGATTCATAGGTGCATATCTTGAACTTACTATGATCAGTCGTTGCACTTGCTGATATTCTTTTCTGCTGGTGTTCGCTGTCTCATGCAGCTTGTTGAGATTGTACCCTCGTCTTTGGTGCTGTTCATCTTAAGGAAACTGCCACCAAAGCGTGGGATTGCACAGTACCATCCAATCCATTAGTCAGGGATGTCTATGGTCCACTGCTAACAGTTCCATCCAATTGCCAACTACAACAAGGCAAATGCGAGTTTTTTTTGGATGAAGGATGAGACGCCTTGTACCTTTGTTTGTAGGTTAGTAGCTTTCATACGTAGTAGGTCTGGCAAATATATAGCTTGTTAAAAATATAACCCCCCACGGTTTGCTGTGATACCAACTGTCACCAATATACAACCTGTTTGACGAGTTGCGGTTTCTGTCTGTAAACTTCCAAACAGAAGCCAACATTGAGATTTGTTTGAGATTGAGAAAATGTGTGATCGGATCATAAGATTTGGCTATTTCAGAAGAGTTGGTGTTGTACGGATATTATAGTAATAGATCTTAATTCAGTGAAACAAACTCTGATGAAACTGAATGATGTTGGTTCACTTTCTTTTTTCTTCTTCCAAAACACAACAGACCCAGGGAGCAAAGCTGGCAGTGATTATTATGGAATACCAACTGAGCTATGCTAAGTTTGTGAGGCCAGTCTGACACCTCTAGAAAACCATCTCCTGAGTTCCAGCTGTGAATTGTTTGAAGCACTAGTCATGCATGAACCTGCAGCTGATCGTGAGCTGGAAACTTGGGAGACATTCGGGGTGCGGCAGAGAAGAACTCATCAACTGAAAGGCGTTGCTTATTACTACACATAAAAAAGCGTGCGCCTGTGTGATGATCAGTCAGCTTGACAGCATGTACCGGATCACAGGAGGAACCAACTAACTTCAGAGAAGGGTAAAGAACAGGTTGGCCGGCGGACCGCCGAGGGGAACGGAGACTTGTGCACCTGTGTTCTCTCTCTCTCTCTCTCTCTCTCTCTCTCTCTCTCTCTCTTCTCTCTCTCTGTGTATTGGAACTCGGAAGCATCTCATTCTCATCTGAGAGAGACAGAATAATGGTCAGGCCAACCACCATTCCCGACTAGGCATGCTCAGCTCAGAGACTTGTGCTGCTCTGACTAGCAGGTGGCGGTGGCGCTTGCATTATTCTTGTCCGTCCGAGGCCGACCCAACAGGAATAATGGCCAACCGGCATTCCCGAGCCGGGGCACCTACGTCCGGCGAGTAAACCATGCACTTTACCATACAGTATGGCATAGACGCACAGACACAGCTCCTAGTGGTGATCGAGAGTGAGACAGACAGTGAGAGTGCCAGCCACGACCACCACGACCCTGAACAAAAGAATTCGATCGGCCAGCATTTTGACCAACAGAAAGCGTGTCAGGTCAGGCAGTCCTGGGTCGGGTGCCGGCACGAATCCGGAGCCCCGGAATGATTGCCACGACGACCGGACCCGGCGGCCGGGAACACGAGCCGATGTCCGTCGTCCGCACGCCCGTGCGCGGACGCCGGAGGGACAGATTGATGAGAGCTTCAGACTTCAGAGGCTGCGCTTTTCGTGTCGCGGGGCCACCCTCAGCTCAAGGCGTCTGGGTGGGTGGGTCCTTCTCCTTGGAGCCGGAGGAGTGGAGGAGGGCCAGCCAACCAGGCACTGCAGCCCGGTGGCCGATCCAGGATGAGACTAAGACAGGGGACGATGATTAACAATGAAGATTTAATAGTGAAAGGGGAGTTAAGTAATAGAAATGATGATTAATAATGAAGATTTAATAGTGATTTAGAGCTAATGCTACAGTAATTTAATGGAGAATTGAGACTCGCGAGAGAGACTGCAGCCACCCCAGTTCCCCTCCTAGATCCGCCAATGCTGCAGCCGGAAGATCACCACCGCCAGCGCCAGCACCTGCACCTCGCCAGGTGGAGCGGCGATACCGTGTAGTATGGGCCGTGCATGTTGTCGTGCTCCAAGTCTTCAAATTCGAAGGTTAAGACTGCTTCCTTGTTTCAACAAGTTTATTACTAGGTCTGCAGCCTGATGATTGGGGGGGAAAAACCCCCAAAGATGGTCTAGACTTGCTCCACCTGTACACTGTACTGTACATCAGAGGAATGAAGTGTTGAATTAGGCGTTGATCTGTCACGCCATAGTATCATCCAAGCACACCAAAACTAAAGGAAACCACACAAATTTTGCCGTACCGAGAGAGACAAAGGAACGGGAGGAGTAAGTTGGGTACGCCGTACGTACACGTACAACATTGGGTTCTGCTAAAATCTAGTACCAGTTCCGAACACAAAAAACAGTACCTACCGGTCCTTTTTTTTACTCTCTCTTTTTTAGCAAATGGATACGTGTGTATATAAGTATGTATAAGGAATAATACGAAGGACTCGTAAACGGCCACAGAGAACATGGCAAGGCATCCTATATATGTACAAATTTATTTAAAGCGCAAATGAAGACACAGCGCAACAATAATGTTGGAGCAGTTGAAAGATCACCATCAACAAATGCTTTTGCGCGGTCCCGGCCGGCCGGATTTGGATGGACATACTACATATATAGCGGCTGAACCTTCTTTCTTCTGATGAATTTAATTTACGTGTTGAGATGATCGTTTTATATAATTTGACTTGAATTCGTGAGGCATGGATCTCTCTTAGCCGGCGGTGTATGGTCTCATGCATTTATCCTTATCCATGCATGTTCTTTTATATAGCTTCTTTTTCCTTGATTGAAGCAACATGCCACGCATAGTATAGTTATATGGAACTCCTGTTTCACACTTTTAGTTCTTATTAGTGTTGCTTATTCTGTCATAACCTAATATATTTTAATGAAATTTAGCTTATACTGATTTGTTGTGAAAGGAAAATATTATTCGTTCACTGAAAAGTAGTGTTGATGAATAGGGGCATAAGATTTATGCGTATTTTAAAATTCAAACTTTATTACATTTATTTATCAACAAGTAGTATAGTTAGATGAGAGTTTATATGCTATAAAGGTAGTTACGTACGTTGGATTTATTTATAGAATGCTTTCCACTAAAAAAACCTTTTTTGACATAAATTATATATGTGTTATATGAGAAATTAGCGGTCAAAATGTGATCTTGGAGACCACAGTAATCAAACTACTTTTTATATTTTAGGACGAAGTGAGTGCCAGTAGCTAGTTTTGTTATAATTTCAGCCGGGTCATCTCTTGTGTGTGTGTTTTTTTACCAGCTGCTACTTCCGGCCCATCTGCCAGCCTGCCACATAGGAGCATACTGTATATACACGATACGACGACGCGGCGCGGAAGGTACGGTGCATGAGCCTCGCACAGCTGATTGCACCTAGCTAGGAGCAGCTAATAATTTCTTCTACTGTCATCAACCGCTAATTGAATGGTGATTATTCCTCCCCCCGTAGCTAGCTTGTTCGGTTGATGTGCCAACGAAGTGGATTGCCGCAGAGATTACATCTACACCAGGCCAGTAGCTTCTAGTATAATCGAGCTGATCGAGCAGCCAACAATCAGATCTTGAGGCAGGCATAATCTACACACACCTTCCGCTAGATTAGCATTCATGAGCATTACAGTACTGTTAGCTGGTCAAAGCCGTCGGGTGCATACCATTGTGTGATTGCATAATTACATGCATGAACCTAACCCACTAATCATGATTGGGGGCATCATTGTCTGATCGATGAACATGCATGCATGCTTGTCCAAAGCTATGTTTGCACTTGAAACGAAGAATGCATCCTCGCTCGTTGTCAGCCCAACTCCACTCCACTACGTAAAAGGGAGCTGCTGGCTGGCTGGTCACCTGGAAACGGCATGCATGCCTTTTGAGTAGTAGTATCAGCGAAGACCGAAGCACACACAGCCAACCAGGACACTGCTCTGTGTTCCCTGGATTCTTGCTTCCTTTTCCTTCGCTTTTGTATATTGTATACAGTATGTCCACAACACAAAAAGTGCCATAGCACGTCACATATACCTTAGCTATGTCCCTTTCGTTGAAATTTGACTTATGTTGCTGAAAAATAGTGTTGTAATAGTACTGTTGAACGGAGTTAGTATTGTTGAAATGTTAGTACATAATGGTACACGCACTCAAGTGTCGACACTGTTCTTCACATCTGGGGAAAAGGCAGGCTGGGACACCTGAATTTCACATGAAGGATTAGGAGCGTGTTCCGTTCTGTCCGTGAGAATGAATTCAAGGCGAATTCCCCAGCTGATGCTCTGGCGTGAAAAGGAACGAACCATCCTGTGGTCTTACGGTATTATCACGAGCTGACGGCAGCATAATAATAATAACAAATACATAAATGACTGCATCTTTGCCTGCTTAGAGCGTGCATGGTACAGTGATACTGGACCACAAGCAAGGAAAAGAGAAAAGGAGGGCAGGAATGGAATGGGAATGGGAACCAAAACAGCCGTGAATCAGTCAATACTACTACTTCATGTGTTGTGTCACTACTCCTACTGTAGTGGCCGAGTGGCGTGGGCCCTTCTGAACACTCCCTCGTGTCATGTGTGGTTCGCCTTTTGCTCCTCCTGTCACGTCTCGTCTCTGCCATAAATACTAAAACGTCTCCTCACGAGTCCTTTGCGGTTTGCTCACCGCTCCAAGTTTTTCCTAGGATGGACGGACGATCGATTGGACTGGGGCCGTACGCTCCACCCGTGCGCCTCCTGTCACACTGTCACTTGTGGAATTTTTTTTTGTCAAGATCCTGCTGTTTTATTCTTTTTTGGGTCTTACAGTGCGGTAAAAACACACGGTGTTTTATTTACACCGTCAGGATCGGTTCAGAAAATTTCGAAAAAAATGGGATGAGAGATTTTGAATTTGCACTCTGCAGTCTGCAGCAGCCGGGAGAGAGGCCAGAGGGGGAGACCGGAGACACGCTACTCCATAAAAAAATTATGAATTTTCTATTTCATAATCATTCCTAATTTCATTCTAAAAATAAAATAAAGAACCTATATTATAATATGGGTTCTGTGATTAATCCTTATTACTTCGATTCGTTAGAACAACTTCCATTGAGTCTCAGCACCTATCCTTTTCCTTTGGTTCTAGTTTAAGAACCACTTGTTTTTTCAAAAAAGGGTTTTGGCTCAGGGTGTGTGTTTAGATGTTAAAAAGTTGTCAAAAAATCCTGTAACACTTTTCGTTTGTATTTGATAATTAGTATCCAATCATGGATTAATTATGCTTAAAAGATTCGTCTCACAAAGTTAAAGCAAACTGTGCAATTAGTTTTTGATTTCGTCTACATTTAGTACTCTATACATATACCATAAGTTTGATGTGATAGGAATCTTCTTTTTGTATAGTGCTAAAGTTTGAGGTTTTTGGTGGAACTAAACACAGCCACCTCGCCGGTTTCAGGAGGTTTTCTGTGTCCTTCTGCAGCTGCGTGCGGACCGCGGCGCACGTCGCTTGCTTGCTTGCTGCAGTGGCAAAGGTGAACGGCTCGAGATGGATGGATGGAAGTACACAGCGCTGCGCTACCTTCTTTTCTCTTCTCTGCTCCCCTCCCCTGCATCCAGACGATGGAGCACTGCACTGCAGAGTCCAGAGCAGGCAGCATGCAATTACACCACCACCTGCCAAAAATGCTGGTACCAACCACTGCCAACAAAAATCTTCTGATCACGTACAAGGATTACTACTGTGTTTCTTCACCAAACAAACAAAATGTCCAACTAAAATAAAATATTGTCACTGATTACTCAAAAATGGGAGCAAGTTGCACATTCTTTTTCCCCGGGCCCCCCTGATTATCTGCACAAGGGAAGTGGCCGTTTGCACCCATCCAAACACGCAGCAACAGATGGAGAATTCTTTTGTCTCGCGAAACAGGGGCGAAAGAATCCAATCCAATCCAACCAGACCTCTCCCCCAGCACCTGCAATCGCTAGCGCACAAGCTTCTGCTGCCGCTAATCGCATTAATTAATCAATTAATTAACCCACCGCCACTAATCGCACTACTACTACTACAAGACTAACTATCCCCGGTAAATGCAAAGATCGCAAGTCCACGGCCCGCCCGCCCCCAATCCCCACCCTCCACCTCCACTTCTTAAGCTCCCTGTCGCCTCGGCGGCCGGTCTCTAGTCCTCCTCCGCTTCCTCCTCCTCTTCCGGCCTCAAGCTCCACCGGGGGCTCGCCAATCGCCATCGATGGAGTACGAGCGCATCCACGAGCCGCTCCCGCGTCATCAGGTGCCCGCCTCGCCGCGATCCCCGCCTGAATTCGCTCTCCGGGTGCTCCGTTTCTGGATCTTGTCTTGCTTTGCTTGGGTGCCGCCGGGTGCTTGGGGGTTCGATTTGCGCCGTCTTGGGTTCGTCGTGTTCTTGGACGAACGGTTTGAGGCTTTCCGTAGTGTCGTGCTGTTTGCGAGGTGACTTTTTAATGATGATGGGGTTCTCGCCTCGGATGGGAGGCCGCGCGCCTGTCGTCGCTGAACTCGATGATGGTTCAGTTTGGATGTACAGGTTGATTCCGGGCAGTGCAGGGTTCCTTTTTCTTTTCTTTTTTTTTCTCCCTTCCTTCCCTGTCCATCCTTCTACTCTATCGAATTCGGCTGAAGCTTGGGTACTTGTGCGGCTACATTCGGCGCGCATTTCGCCGAAAAGCTGCAGCTTTCTCATGCATTTGTTGATGTTACTCGGCACTGTTTCTTCCTAAATTTCGTGTTGCTTTCTGTGCCGTAGCTTTCAATCGCTGGCCTGGCGGGTGTAAGGATGGGATTGGGATGGGTCGGGAATTCCAGTGCACATTTCACTAAAAAGCCGAGATCTTCTTGTCTCTTCCGTCGTTGTTTCAGCTTTCTCGTGTTCGAATTCAGTAGTTTGCCGGTTCAATTCACCTTCTGTGCTGCACCATTTCGATTCTGCGGCCTCCGCCACATTTCACCCTTTCCCTCGCGGCGTCACTGAACCGTTTCTTCTACCCTGCTCTGCCCCAGTCCGGCGGATTCTCTCCAGCTAAGCTACGAGCAATGCTTCGCGGGCTAGAGAAGCACCAGCGCAACAACGGCGAGGACACGTCGCCGGAGGCCAACGACTCCGGCGAGCTCGACGACCGGAGTAAGTCCACCGCCTTACCAATCATCATCAAGCTGCTGTTCATACATGATGCGACATTTTACCATTTGCTGAGCACGAGTTCTCTGATACGTACTGAACACTGAATGCGTCGACAGGGAGCTTGGAATGCTCCACCTCCACCGAGATGTCGAGTAACAGCGGCCACAGGTCAAGAAACCGAGCCCCGGACGACGACAGCTTCGACTCGGAAAGCAGCTCATCGGGCCCGCCGACGGTGAAGAGGTCGGCTGTGGTGGCCGCTTTACTGCCGCCGTTCTCTCGGCCAACACCGTCCAAGTGGGACGACGCCGAGAAATGGATTTCCAGCCCGACATCAAACCGTACTGGCCGTGGTGCGGGGCCTACCGCTGGAACTGTGCCAAAGAAGTCTGCATTGGCATTTCCTGAACATGGAGGCCGCCCACCAGCTGTTGCTAAGGTGGTCGCGGATGTGCCTACCAACACGGGACCATTGGTTAAGAATTCAGATGGTAAGCGTGAACTTAATTTGCCATGCTATTGATTTTTTTTATTGCTTTCAGCACATATAGACTAGTGAGGGCATATTTCTGATCAATGCCGTTAGATACTTAGATTCAGCTCCAGTTTGTTTTGTGTGTCATAACTTTGGAGTCCTAACTATAATTTAGTTGTATTATAAAATGTAGTGTAAAGAGTTAGTTAAGGATCATCTAGAACATTTGGTTGCAAGTTTGAAGTGTTGGAGCGGGGTGAATTGGGGACAGGTAAAGTGTAGCATCATGAGTTGCCCGTGCAGAGAAGTCTAGCTTTCATGTTCAGCTTGTTCGTTTCATCATGGCAGTTTCTCAGACCCTTAAAAAGTAAACTGTATTTCGTTTAACACCCCTTAAAAATATAAAAAGTACATGAAGACGACAATCTAATGTAGCTAAATTTGCCCACCAACTAAATGCTTTACTTATATATTTTATTTTGGAAAATAACTAGCAGGATAAATGCACATTCAGATCAGGACATATTTCAGGCATACTGTGTCATTATCTTATTCTATGTTAGATGCTTGCACTTACAACCTCACAGATATTTATAGAATAAATTGTCATCAGTGTTTTCTATTTTCAGGTCTGGCCCGTCCTGATTTACTTAAACCTGCACACAATGCTTCAATAGTTGACGGACCAGCACCTGCAGTTAGGTCTGTCTCTATGAGAGACATGGGAACAGAAATGACTCCAATTGCCAGCCAGGAGCCTTCTCGGACTGGGACTCCTATAATTGCATCTAGTCCAACTTCCTCTCGGACGGCAACTCCACAACGCACCACAGAATTCAGTGTGAGTAATATAGATTCTAACAAGATGGAGATGTCTGAGGAGGAGCTACAAATAAGTACAAGACAGGAAATTATGGATCTTGGTGAAAGGTTAGGCAAGACTACTATAGCTGCTTGGGCAAGCAAGGAAGAGAAAGCCGCAGCAAATTCCACGAGCACTACAGCCTATAAGGCTGTCGATATCAACAGGGAGAAACGAGCGGCAGATTGGCAGGAGGCAGAGAAGGCAAAGTATGTTGCAAGGTATATTTGATCCTAGTTAGTTTTAATGTCATCATCTGTTCATCTTGAGAACTACATTTTAAAACACCCCCATTGTAATAATATACAGAAATCAGTTTTAGTATTATCTGTGGTATAGAACTGCAGAACATATGGAAGCTAAGCTGGAGGTTGCAGATTTATTGTTTCTCTGATCTTCAACATTATGCAGGTTTCAGAGGGAGGAAACAAAGATCCAAGCTTGGGAAAATCTCCAGAAAGCGAAAATTGAAGCTGAAATGAAAAGGATAGAGGTAAAACCTCCACTCTCTGCAACTCATCTCATGATATAGCGCCATAGATACTTTTCACTTGAAGCCTGTATGTACGCAGTTTCCTATTTACGTAACTACTAAACCAAAAGAAAGCACCATCACTCCAAGCAACATCTGACTATCATGTGATAGGATTAACGGTGGAATATGAAGTGTTCCCTCCATTTCTTTTTATAATGCCTATTAGGACTTGAAAAGGTCTTTGAAAGTATACTTTTGGCCATCAATTCCTCTTACAATGTATCAATAATTGCTGCGAAATCAATATTGAATAAAAGAACTGTGAAATGCAAATCTATGGATGTAACTTTACTGAGCATGCATATAATTCAACCAACTGTTAGTCAAATTGTACCAAGTTTGTCAGTTTTAAATCATAGAATACATCCTATAAAAAGAAACGGGGGAGTATCTAAATTCTCCAAGTTCAGTGATTTGATACTGTTTACCATTCCTGAGTTAGTACCCCCAGAATATTCTTTAGAATATTTCTTTTCTGCTGCCTAGTGCGCACTGGTCTGGATGTCTGAATCATTACACTTCCACTCTCCAATGCTTTCTGTTGGGCATTGACAACGATGAATCTTTTTAGCTCATGCATTCTGCTTCAGACATGTAACCCTTTTAGTTTGCTTGGCTTTTGGTTGCAAACTTCGGCCGTCCTCAGTGCTGTACTAACGCGTTCTTTTATCCGTTCTCTTAACAACAACAAAAAAAGGTGCCACGGCATGTTTGCGGTGTAGGAAAAGAGCCCATGAATTTGATGCATATATTCAGAGACAACTGAAGAGAAGCTCAGCTTGCAGAATCTGACCGAAGCTCCCTCTCCTCTGATTGCAGGCCAAGATAGAGCGAAAACGGGCGCGCGAGCAGGACAGGCTGGCCAGCAAGCTGGCAGCGGTAAGCCACCGAGCGGAGGCGAAGAGGGAGGCCGCCGAGGTGAGGCGGAACCAGGAAGCCACGAGAACGGAGGAGCAGGCAGCCCAGATCCGAGAAACCGGGCATACGCCTTCCTCCTCCTGCTGGTGCTGGTGCCTGTGATTCTCTTTCTCTGAATTTACCTACACGCTGTAGTCACCCACACTCATGTAACATAGTACAGTACGTAGCATGTTCTGTGGTCTTTGGCCGTGGTAGAAAAATTGCTCGCTGTACGACTTGTAGTCTAGTGCCTTTTGTTTGTTGGTCTCATGGTCATGGTGGCTCGTCGTGTCAGCAAGGAAATGCAGTGTATTCATTCACAAGTTTTCAGTTTTCACCACGAGGTAGCTGTAGGGCGTAGGCCATAGCCGGGAGCCGCTGGGCCGCCACCGAGAGAGTTGTCATGGACACATATCGCGAATTCACGAAATGCAAGCACAGCAAATGCTTGAGACAGATGTTCACGGCTGCCAGCCTACCACGAAGACTGCTACTCGTCCGAGTCCGATCAAACTAATGGTGCGGCTGGGACGATGATGCCAGTTCTATGGTGCCACGCGGTTAATATGGGCCGTTGGGCTGGGTGGGCCGCGATTCGCAGCAATTTAGAGATGGGCTCGGATTGTCAGCTCAGCCCAGGCAGGAATTGGATCGCGAGCAAATCCCAACGGCTCAGTCCTGTCGTTTCTTCCCGTTCTATTCTATTCACTCCTACCCTCGTCGTCTCTCACGCGGTCTCTATCCATCGATGCATGGGGTGCAGACTGGAACCACCTGTCCGCCTCCGCCCGCTCCTCTCGCCTCCCCCTGGCCGAGGCTATAAATCGCTAGCAGATCCGGAGCGCGCACCCACTTCGATCCAAACCCTGACGACTCGTCCGGCCCTCAGATAATCCGTTCGTCGTCGTCGCATAGACGCATACACGCAGCGGCCCGGCAGCAATAACCGCCCGATCGAGATCAACCGACGCGCGCGGCGCCCGATGGAGACGTCGATGACGGCGATGATGATGGACCACCACCACCACCGCGCGGCGCCGTCGCTGTCGGCGGAGGAGAAGCGGCGGATCGAGCGGGTGGCGCGGTGCGTGGCGCGGGACCGGGACGGCGGGGACCTCACGGAGAAGCTGTTGCTGCGCCTGCTCGGACTCACGCGCAACGCCCGCCGCTGGGGGTTCCTCGCGCCGGACCACCCGCTCCACCCCTACTACCTCCAGCACAAGGTCTCCGAGCGCTGCCGCATCCTACGCCCGCGCCACGCCGCCGCCGCCGCTGCCGACCGGTGATCCCATCCGGGCGCATGCATATGCAATTATGCGTAGCATGCGGACGTGCAGTGGATCGACGACCATTAGATCTCGGCATATTATGCGCACACCACCTCGTCCCTTCCTCTCTTTTACAGCTGCAGATTCGTTTTGTTGGTGCATCTTGGATTAATTGTTAGGAATGATGTGAGAAATATAATGGCGAATCGAAGAATCGTGCATGCAACGGATTCTGAAATACATTGATGTTCCTAATTGCTGCTGCAATTATGAAAGCAGAGCAGCGGCCCACTGATAGTTATTCAGATTTGAGATCCAAATGTTCACTATGCATCTATATAGGTGGTAGTATATGCATGTTACAAGGGATCGATGTAGGTGGAGCCACGTATATAGATCTTTTTATGTTTTTCTCGAACAATACACAAACGGTTGCATATATTTGTATTAAGAAAATACGTGAGCCGCAGCCGTCTTCTTCCCCGTCCACCACCGCTAGTCTCCCTCACTTTCGTTCCGTTATCTCACCAGGGGCTGAAGGTAGTGGGGATACATTGATTTTAATAAGTTTCTCTAGTATTGAATCATTAGGGTTAGGGTTTCCATGCCAAAGTTTTTGGTATCGGAGTTTTATCTCCTCCTCTTCTCCGGCAATGGTGAAGAAGAAGAGTGAAATCGTCTTCTCCATGGCGGCTTCGTTGAAGACGAGGGCGACAACTTCGGCGTCACCATCTTCATCGACATGACGACATGGATTTCCGGACGGCGACATCAAGGCGAAGATGATGTCGGCGTCATGGAATAATTTTCTCCAGTCTTTTCTTCTTTTTGTTGTGACCAGCAAGAAGAAAAAGATCCTCAGTTCCACATACAGGAACGTTGACCGTCGTTCGTTGGGCAGTTGTTCTCAGGCCATTTGTGAGTGTTTGCATGTGCTGTCATCTATACTCTGTACAGCGATTAACAGGTTAAGTTTTGAGTTTTGTTATTCACAATGTGGGTACTATTTCGTATTGTAAAGTGTTTGTAATGTATTGATGTACTTAGGTTTTATATAGTATAATTCTTTTTTCGTCGCAAAAAAAATCTTTGTATTAAGGAGAAATAGATTGTGGTTTTACTAAGGTAGATAAACCATTTGCTTTATTTGGATGCAGAGTGGATTGTGTAATTTCCACCCAATCCACTCGATGACACCTAAATTGATATGAAGTTTTTTCTGGCCAATGCGCACGTTGAAATTAAATTAAACCTAATTTATTACCGCTGTATCCATTTTTTACATGTCACATTATAGTATTCCTAACTCATAACTTGGACCATCAGTTTCTCACAGTGAATATAAAAATATATATATATAATTTGACAGAAATATAAAAGTAAAAAATCAATAGTTAAATATTGAAATGCTTAATTTATGATAAAACTAATATGACATGTACTAAACAAAAATAAAGGGAGTATTGTACATGAGGTGGGGCTGATTAGAATGTGCAAAGGTTGCGTATGTAATAAAAGAACTATCCGGCGTCATAGTCAGCATGCACCTATTCGGACCATTCTTCTTTATCTTAACAATGCCACAAAGAATAAGGAAGTACTCTTGCGTAATTCATGTGTACAAAACTAGGATTTTTTGAAGTAGATGGTTAAAGATAGGAATGTTTGATTGAAAACAAAGCTAATATAATAATATGTAAAAAAGAATAAGGAAGTACTCTCTTGCGTTTAGGTCGCTCCTACTTTAGGTCAATCCCAACTCTTCGTCTCTAGGTTTTGGTAATATTTAAGACCTTTTGTCTCTACGTATTGGTAATATTGGGAGTTGCTAAAATTTATGTTATGTCAAAATTACAACTTCAGTTTGTTGCAATTTCTACATGCAAAATCTGCAATTTTCAGATCCGAGGAAAAACCCAATAGACAAAAACCACAAACCTAACAAAAATTTACAATTTTTTCTATAGTTAGACAAGACAAAAAATAGTAATATATTATGATATAGAGATAATAATAAATTATAAACAAATCATAAGAGGACGAATGTAATATAGTTGCGCCACCCGGCCAGCACATCGCCTGTTGGAACTCAAATTCAGGTACCTGACGTTTAGGAAATGTGGGTAATACTAGTTTTTTAAAAGGTACTCCCTCCGTTTTAAATTATAGTTCGTTTGATTTTTTCAACCTCAAGTTTAACCACGTCTTATTCAAATTTTTATGCAAAATATCATTTCTTTCGATATGACTTGCTTATTTAATAAATAATCTTCATGAATGACTTAAATTTGACTATGTTTACATAATTTTTTTTGAATAAGATGAGTAGTCAAATTTAGGGTCAAAAAATCAAATGAATTATAAATTAAAACGGAGTGAATCAAGGGCATGCCAGGTAAAAAGCGGCTAGGGAAACGTGGAAACTCTATAAAGTCATTAACACAAGCTTTCATGATACTATTAATCAGAGGTGATTTCCTCTCTCTTCTTTCTCTGATCAGATAGCAGGTAGGAGTCTGAGAAGCTAACTTTTGCATCAAATCATTTGCCAATGTTGATGGTGGATCCCATGTAAACTGCCAAGTGGATGGTGGATCCCTTGCCAATGTTGCAATCCGCAACCGTGCTCGAGTCGGGGAGCCTGTTTCCGTACACCAAGTGATATGGATAGCCCGCTGGAAGTTGTAGTTGTAGTCCGGCTTTCTCACTGATCTTCTTCTTCACAGTGGCAATGGTGTCACGATTCTCGACATCCAGTGTTATGGTCTTACCCGTGTGCAGCTTGACAAAGATCTGAAAATGGTTTTGCACGAGCCTCGGCGAAAGTTTGCACTTGTCCTCCAGCTTGCTCTTGAACACGTCCGTCAGAGCCGTCTTGGAAGTCAAGGTTGATCTTAGCAGATCGACAGCCTGCGAGATATCGATGGTGACAACCAAGTGAGCCGTCCACGAACCACGAATGGTAGATAACTGAAATGATAAAAAGCACGCAGCTTGCCTCTTGTTTAGTGATGACAATGTCCATCTCCAAGACCCTATCTTTTCCCCTGTTGCACCAGTGCTTCATAACCTGCATTGCTGAAGCCTGGTAGATGAGTAAATCGTCGTCTACAATGTACGTTGCGTCCTTGACAAAATGCAGGCAATTGCAGTTCCCATGCCTGTGGCAGCCGCAAGACGGAGCACGGCATAGGCAGAACCAACTTTTGACATCAGAAACATTGTCATTAAGAAAAGGGCTCATGCTAGGGTCAAGCAACGTCTTTCTATTATAGTAGTAGGCACCTGCACCTCCTAGCCCGCTATTCGCGTCTAGATCAATAGCACTGCCGTAGAGATTGTCCAAACTGCAACCGATATGAGAAGTTCCTGCAAGGTTCTTGGTCACACAAGCCACTGGGTAAACCAAGAAACTGAGGAGCAGGTCCACAAACTCATGCTTGCATTCAAAATACATGACTTTCTTTTCGTCCCTGTCGTAGAACACCTTGATGCTAATCTGTGGTGAAGCATGAGTTTCTTCATCGGTCGGACGCTGAATATAATTTGGAGCGATGTCCAACTTTGCAGCCGTGCGAACTTCAGTTTTATTGGATAGGAAGGTATCAGTGAATACAGTCTTCGATGAAAAAGAGGCCCTCAGCATAGATACAACCTAGTATTTGACAACAGTCCAGATTACAATTACTCAAAACAATGCCATTTTAGGGAGGAAAAAAAACTATTGGCAGAAGATTTAGTCAGTGCTTTACAGCTTACTATGCCCGATCAAAAATATTTGCTTACCTCCGTCAAGCCTATACACACTTCAATCTCCTCAAATCTTTGGTCAATCCTGCCAGAATCAATTCTCTGAAGCAGCAAGAGTGTATTGGCAGTGGATGCTGTCTTTATCACCAAGTCGTCACCGATCACAAAACGCAGGTTGCCGTTGACGAACTTCTCCGTGACTTCTGTTCCGCTGAACACATGCGCCACTCTGGCCATGACTTGCCCACACCTGCAGTCAAAGCCGTGCCCCTGTAGACTCGGCTCACTCCTGACGAGACTAAGGCACAAGTCGCATGCATATTCCTTGTGCCTGGGGCACCAAATATGCCTTTTTTTTATTGAATTAGATACGTCAGAGCCAGTTTGGATTTGGATATACTATTAATCTATTATGCATCAGAGACAGCGGGGATGAGTTAAACTACCTGAACTCTTCTTCATATCGTGGCCGGAGAAGCATGTCGTGGCACGCGTCGCACCTCAGCAGCTTGCTTTCCCTGAGGCAGCTGACGCCCTGGCAAAGCGTCGAGAGGCAGCCGGGCGACGACGCGCCCGCGACGAGCCGCACCGCGGAGAGTGGCAGCGTCAGGAAGCTGAGCAGTACGTCGACAAAGTCGGAGCCCGCGTTGGCGAACAGGACGCGGTTCCGTGCCTTGTCCACGGCGAGCTTGATCTTGATGCTGTCGTCGGCCATGGCTTCACCACTACCTCGCCGGGGTACCTTTCCAAAGCCTATTGCTGCAAGACGAGACGACCGACGCTGTGCAGCCCAGGGATCTCTGCTCTCTGTGTATATCAGTGACCCGAAGATCTGACGCATCGGGAATCATCGGTGAGAGATGATGATGAAGCGACGCCGACGCCTTGGGAATTTGGAGAGTTTAATTTAATGGTGGGAGCAGAATCCCAAGAGCGAAGAGACCTTCCTTCTCTGCATTTATACTGCACAGGCCGAATGCTTAAACTCCTACAGCCACTGCAACCAATTGGGCCTCTTCTCGTCTGCGGCTTTCCTCTTCCGTGGGCCAGACTTGCAGGCAAACCAATGCGAGAAAAAATAGCCCATTTGGGGTGCTAATACCCCAGAGCCGAACCGGGCCTGGCCCAAGCATTGCATTGGATGCCACGCGCCCACGCCACCACTCTCCACTCTCTCTCTCTTCGTCCTCACGACGTTTCGTCGGGGTCTCTCGCCGTCGCTCTCTCTGCTCTCCAGCATTTCCCCCGGGACCTCTCCTCCTCATCCTCGTCCTGCTTCCCCGCCCGAACAATCGAAGGCCTCCCCGGTAAGCCCCCCGACGCCCCAGCCCACCTCGCCGCTTCTAACCCGCGAGCGGTTCATCTGATTCCGCCCCCAGTCCCTGGACGCACGTCCCCATGTTTCCGCCAGTCATCTCGTCGGGTTTGATCTTATTATTATAGGGACGTGGTTAATCGCGGTTCTGCTGTCTTCTTAGAGGTTCCGGGCGCATGTGACCGTGGAATTCCGTTCGTCGTGCCCGATTAGGTTGAGACGTCGCGATCTTCACTCGACCGTCGTACAAACCCGTGATCCTATTTGGTAGGGTTGTCGATGTCATTATCGCCACATAATCGTGGCTTAGAATAGATAGACAGGGACAACAAAGGTAAAGCGGCGAAAGGAGCAGTCATGAGCGCGGTCTTTCTCTATCATTAATTATCTTTTTCCTCAACTGTTTAGGACCCGGTGGGTCCCGAAATTCCCCCTCTAGTCAACTAACACGACTTCTCTAGTGTTTGCCTTTTGACAATTCTTAGTTTCTCGACTCCAGAGTTGTTCCAATCATTTCTAGTTGGTTAAATTTGTCTGCTTCTTGCAGTGACTTTGCTAACTCTGCCCCCCTACTTTGTTGCCTGTGCAGATGGATCCATTGGAAATGCAGGACGACTCGAAGAAATCCAATAAGCCCAAATGTATTTGCCCTTGGCCCCCCTTTTATTTCGTTTGTCTTGCAAATGGATGCTGTGTTATCAGAGGAAATTTCAGGGTTTAATATTATTTGTATACAATGGTGAGTGCAACATAATGTGTACATAAGACTCGGCCCCTTGCTATGTGCAGATTCTAAGTTTACGCAGCAGGAGCTTCCAGCATGCAAACCACTTCTAACTCCAGCAATTGTAATTAGCTTGCCCGGTCACCACTGTGGTTTTGTTTTCGGATTAATGTTTGCTATATTATCAGTTAGGCTTATGAGTACCTTTCATGAACACAGGTCATTTCTACCTTCTTACTGGTTGGGATCCTATTTGTCCCAATTGGTCTCGCATCGCTTTCTGCGTCACAAGAGGTATATCAAACTATGTCTATACTATGTTTAAAAAATATGTATGTTTGTACTAGATGTTGCATTTGTTTTTGTTTTATCTGCTGCATTTGTTTAGTCTGTCACTTGACTGCAATGTAGATTGTGGAGCTGGTACATAGATATGATACAAGTTGTGTGCCCATGGCTGATAAAGTTGGGTTCATTCAGGACACTAAGACGGACAAAGCATGCACAAGAACTCTATCTGTGAGTAAGCCAGCAAAAGTTGCCCTTATTTTTGCTTGTGCTCTTAAGATACAATCCTTCATATTTTTTTATCCACCAGAATTTGCAGTGGACTAATTGGTTGGTGTATGTCATCTAGGTGCCTAAGCATATGAAGAGCCCAATTCAAATATATTACCAGATCGGTGACTTCTATCAAAACCATCGGCGGTACATTCTTGAACCAACTGTTCTATAAAAAAAACCTTAATTGCTTCCAGTTCTTTTTGTATCTAGTACTGCATTAACAGGCATATTGAACCATGATATTATTGAATTAAATACCATTATTATGTATACTGCATTAGAAGGGAGCCACGGACATTGAACTGTTATCGATGATGTCAGGTCAGTAGGAATTAATTATGCTGACATTCAGACCTTTTTTGCATTTTTTTTCCAAGGTACGTGAAAAGTCGAAGTGATAAGCAGTTGCGGTATAAAGATGCTGCACACTTGACAAAAGATTGTGAGCCTGAAGTTTATGGTGCTGATGGTGCTCCAATCGTTCCATGTGGCCTCGTTGCTTGGAGTTTGTTCAATGATACATATACAATTTCTGTCAACAAGAAAGCTATTGAAGTGAATAAAAAGGATATAGCTTGGCAGAGTGACAAGAACAAAAAATTTGGCAGTGATGTTTATCCCAGAAACTTCCAGAACGGAAATCTTATAGGTGGTGCTAAGCTAAATGAGAGCATACCGGTACGTGAGAGAGTTTCTGTGTCTTCATCAGTTAATATTAATATTTTCACCATCTCCATTTCATCTATTTTCTTCTAGTTTTGATCTAATTTAAATTATTGTCTTTCCATTTTTATTGTCAACTGTTTAGTTAAGTGAGCAAGAAGATCTCATTGTTTGGATGAGAACTGCTGCCCTCCCAACTTTCAGAAAGCTCTATGGAAGAATTGAGACAGATATTATGGAAAATGATCAACTCACAGTGGTTATACAGAACAACTATAACACATACAGTTTTGGAGGTTCAAAAGCATTGGTCCTTTCAACTACATCTTGGATTGGAGGCAAAAATAATTTTATTGGTTTCGCATATCTGACTGTTGGTGGTTTTTGCCTTTTCCTTGCACTGCTTTTTGTAGCTATCTACATGATTAAGCCAAGGTATAATGTATTGTTTCTCTCAGATGCAGATGCATTCTCTATTATATTAGATTGAGTAAAAACTAGCAACATATGTGTTTGCATCTCTTGAACATGCTATATTCTGTTGTAACTTCTGTTTTTTTAATTAAATTCTAATATTCACAGTGAGAAAATCACACTTCATTCTTTTCAGGACTCTTGGAGACCCCTCATTCTTGTCATGGAATAGGTGTACCCTGGATTATCCGAACTAATACATCGGAACCTTATCTTTATAGAAATAGAAGAGCACCCTAATGTAAGTATATTGCACTTGCATGGGTGTGCTATTGATTCCAGAGCCATAATATGGTGCATGGTGGAAAATATATTTGTACTAATTTTACCTGGCAACACGATATTTGCTATAACACCTTGACCCCATAAGCTTCAAGAACTAGACCTAGGTCAGAGTGGGCTGATCTGATCAGTTGTTTCGTTGGTTTGTTACTTTTATTTCTATTTCCCAGGTGATTGTGCTTTGTCGTGTACTGTGCTGCAACCCCTCTGCTTTGCCTAGGTGAGCCAGAGAAGTAGCTTGTAAGGGTCTAAGGGACATGTTTTTCTTCTCTTTAATACAAAAATAAGCAGCTCTCCTGCATATTAAAAAAAATACAATTATTTACATCATATTCTTATTCCACTTCTTATTTTATAGTTCCCCTATTTGTATCACACAAAGATAGTAGCATCTGAGTCCAAGTGGCTTATGTTATTTTTGATGATATGATGTCTTATGAGTTCTAGTTCAACTTTGTTTATCAGTATTTTTTACTTGTAACCTAAGTACTTGGGACTAATCATGAGTTGAGCCAATGCTTTCTAGTCGTCCGACTAATCGCGATTAGTCGCAATTAGTCGTCCTTATCGGTCCAGCACGTCCGATTAGGGTCACCGATTCGATCAGGACGACTAGAAACCTAGTCGTCCGATTAGTCGTCGACTAATCACGACTAATCGGACGATAAGGGCATGGACGACTAGTTGGTCACTTCATTTTTATGTTGGGCTGGCATCTGGCTTTCTGGCCCATTAGACTCACTATTTCTTTGGCCTGCTAGGGTTACCCTTTATATCCTATTTTCTTCCCAGTTCCATTTTCTCTTCCCGCACAGCAGCCGCCACCTGCATTCTCTTTCCTGCGCAGTTTCTCCAACCATCGGTGGCTCACCTTCTCCAGCCACGGGCGCCTCCACTCTCCAGCAAAGAGAAACTGCTCTCTTCCACAGCCAGCTGCTCTTTCTCACCGCCGACCCTTCTCCCCTGTCGGCTGCTCTCCTCCCCGCCGGCCCTTCTCCCCAGCCGGTCGCTCTCCTCCCCGCCGGCCCTTCTCCTTAGCCGGCTGCACACGGGTCTTCGTGATGAGCTACTCTGACGACGGTATGTGACTTCCCCTCTCCATCTTCTGCCCTCCTCCCCTATTCCTCATTCTGCAGCCTCTCTGGATCTCTGCTAAGTTACTTGGTGCTTGTTGTGATGTCCCTCTGCTATTCTCTGGTTCTCCATCATCCATCCTAAGAAGTTGTGCTTCTGCAGATGTATATATATATATATATAATATATATATAGTAGGTATATGTCCTGATATATAGGACGACTTGGACGACCAGCACGGTCGACTAGGCTCGACTAATCGGCCTAGTCGACGACTAATCACGATTAGTCGTCTGATCGGTCCCATGGCGACTAGGTTCGACTGGACGACTAGAAAACATTGTTTGAGCTGTGCAAACAGTTAGTAACTTAGTGTCCCATTTTATAAATTTTTAGGACATATCAGTCAAGAAAATACAAATTACTGGCAGATATCATATTGAAAACAATTGTTTGAGTTTCATAAGATGATTTATTGGATAATTACATCAAATTCCTTCAACATTGATACAGCAGGCTTGGTTTGTAATCACTTATTAAATGATCAACAGACCAGCCAGTTGTTGCTGCTCAATATATTTGAAAGAGAGCTTAATATATCTTTCTCGATTGTGTAATCTAATCTTTGCAAATGCTTCTGTCCAGTTCAGTTTGTCAGTAACCTAAATGCTTCCATCAACTAGTTGCCACTGTTTGCTAGTACAGTAGCTTGACAACTCGTCGTGTTCATCTGGGTTCATCATTCGCAGGGCAGAGTTATAGGCTCCATAGGTGTGGATATGCTCCTAGCGCACATTTCAGGAACAATCTTTGTGACCCCTTCTTCCTGTGTAATTATAGTTACTGATCAACAACCTTGTTCTGAAGACGCCATGAATTAATTAAATGAAAGGAAAAGGTAGCGTAAAGAGAACACAGCTCATGCCTTTGCAAGATTCCTGAAGTAAATTGTTGTGTAGTTCCCTGTTGGGAAGAAAACTTCTATGAGATCTCCAAGAACCAACTGAGGCTGTGAGATAGCTCCATCATACCAATCTTAAAGGGGGAAAAAGAGTAAATGTCTATGACACCATTTCTTTGAGATGGAAAAATCCATTATAGATCATTACATAGGTAAAAGATATGATACTGGAGTTTTAGCAGTAGGATTGCTTCCATTACCAAGTGTCCCAGAAGCTCCTATCCTTTTGTCAAATCTCCATATGCTGCAGTTTGATACAAAACTGTAGGAGTCATGGCTAACATTAATGTTGTCCAAAAAAGTGGATAGTTTGTACTCTGCGGGCTCCAAAGCATATGTCTGATCAATGACCACGTCCACTGTCTGGAATATTCGTGAACCAAGCTTAGTTAACTGCTACCGAGTGCGGAGTCACTGAAAATGTGTCAAATAATAGAGCATTTCGTGTTTTGCAGGATTTTTTTGTTTGATACAACCAGTCAAGTTATAAATGTTAATTGTGTCAGGATTAATCCCTTTTCTGACCAAAAGAGAATGGGTCTTTTGTACATCACATGCAACAGTGAGATCATCAACTATTAGCATTACAGGGTTGTAATATTAGATTCTGAATGATTGATACTCACACAAAGAATAGCATGGAAGTTGTCCATATCCTCTGGATCTGAACTATTAAATCTCTTATTTGTAACAGTTGCATCAACAATTTCTGCTCCTGCATCTGTGACATACTGTTCATGAAACCAAACATAAACATCAGTGGTCCACTTTTCTTTGTTTATTTTAGTACTACTCTTTAAGGACTTTTCAATAGAAAGTGAGACCTTACCTGTAAGGTGTAACTTTCTTTAACAAATGTCCACATTCCCTACAACAGTAGATGGAGAACGTTTAATGATTACTAAGCATGGATTATTCTAAAAGTTACTTTGGATGAGAAAGTTATAATTTTACTGGTCTGCAGTGTTTGCAGTTGCATACCTGTGTGAATTCGATCCACGCTACTATAGGCTTGAATCTTGTGCTAAGGTTTGCAGCTGCTTTGCTTAAGCATAGGTAGTTTGTCTTTATCTGCAACGACATACTGGAGAAATGAGACAAATAGTTCGCTAAGTGTGGTTTTATGGCACTGCCCAATACCATAAAGCCATACTTTATTACTTCATATATCAATTCAAATAAAGATACATTTAGTGGTCTTAACTGCATCATAGACAGCATTAGCCCTGCCTTCAGAGTTTGTGAAAGCTCCCAAGTACTTGATCCACTCAGCCCTCTAAAGATAACCATTGAATAGATAGTATATAAGTTTTAGGTTGTCCATAACTAGACAAGTTCCAGATTGAACTCATGTTCCTTTTATTGCTTTACCTGCAATGGTGTACCCTCTTCTAAGGGTACATATGCTGCGAAGTTGCAACCTCTATCGTCATCTGTATCGCTTATGAAATGTCCAGTGAACTGCGAGAGTGTCTGTGCATCAGTTCTGTTCACAAGCTGGGCATTTCCACTTGTATATGATTGGAGCACACACTGAGAAGCAACTTGGTTTGATGTTATTCCTTTCAAGTTTTCTATCACTCCAAGCAGCTGCATATATGTCAATGTACTTATGAGGTCAATAATTATTTATAAGCTTAAAGCATTCTAGTCTGCTAGTCTCTCTTGGCTTTTCTGTTTCTTTTGCTGCTCTTGTTTCACTGTGTATGCATACTAGTTATTAGTGACGAGTTTTTTTTCCCTTGCAGAAGGAGGAACCATTGCTCATTGGACTACGCTGCAGAGTTTCGGTTTGTGTCCTGCATTGCTCACCTCAAAGAATGACACTGCGGACAAAGGTGGAAACACTATATTACTCCGATCAGTTACGGATGTATGTACATACGAGAGGGGAAAAATGGGGGGTCAATAGTACTTGGGCACTTGGCAACAAAATGGAGTTGTCATGAATTATCAATTCAATCGAGAAAAGATTCTCTTGTACTGATAAGTATATTTTACCTTGCACTGACTGAACGAACTGATAATGACAAGTGAATGGGTTTGGAATTTTGGATAACTTAGAGCCTGTTTGGAGGGGCTCCGACGGCTCCGGCTCCTGGTACTGTAGCAGTACTGTGGACAGTGGCGGAGCCAAGAATTTATGGCTGGGTGTGCCAATATATATAAAAAAATCAAAACAAATATTCCCTCTGTCCTAAAAAAAGAGTAATCCTTGTTTCCCAAAAAGTCACCAATTTTTAACTTTGATCAATTATATTTAACAAAATATTAATACTTATACTACATAATTAGTATCATTAGGTATATTTTTTTATATACTTTCATAATAAACTTATTTGGAGATATAAATGTTACACACATTTTCTATAAATCTATTCAAAGTTGAGAAAATTTGACCAACACGATTCCTATAGCGAGCGACTCTATTTTTGGAACGGATAGAGTATTTAGCAAGAACAACACTATCTAGCAAGAATAAATAAATAAATAAATTAGAGAAATCTTTAACTAACTGCCGGTTGAAATTGCGATGACGATGCGCTAATGTCTGCTAGTCACCGCCTCACCGAACGGCCCCGCCGCCGCCACAGGTCGCAGCAAGCAAACCGGAGGAGCAAATCGAGATGTGTCGCCACCATTCGGGCGTCAGTGCGTCACCGCCTGGGAGTTGGGACGAGTCGTGTTTTTTTTTCACGATAAGAGCAGCGACATAGGAATTCTGGCCGCTTGCACCTTGGTCAGGTTAGCCCGCTCTCGTTGCTACGGATTCATGAATTGTAGGCTTCTGGTCCAATTAAAAAATATAATATACATGTATACTATTTGTATTTATTTATTGTACCTAAATCTTGGGTATTCGAAGGAATACCCAGGCATACCCTTGCCTCCACCAATGACTGTGGAGGAGCCGTCGGAGCCTCAAATCCCTGGCTTCTCCGGCTCTTTACTGTTCTTAGTAGAAATTAGTAGAAATTTGCCGGAGCCTCAAATCCCTGGCTTCTCCGGCTCTTTACTGTTCTTAGTAGAAATTAGTAGAAATTTGCCGGAGCCAGAGCTGCTGCACAGTATGCTACAGGATCCTACAGTCCTTAGTAAAAATTTGCCGGAGCCAGATCTGCTACACAGTATGCTACAGGATCCTACAGTGTTGCACAGGACACAAGCAGGCAGAGCCGGAGCCGTGCGGAGCCAAACCAAACGAGCCCTTACTACAGCTTGGAATGTTCTAGCTTTACGTTCCCCATTTTTGCAGCATGTATGTTCAAGGTGGTGTTCGGACGAAGGAGTTGCACCATTTTCCATTGTTATTAAGGTATAAAAAAGTTCAGAGCTGGAGACAGTGAGGAGAAGTACCTGGAGAAGTCGTGGTGTCGACGGAGAAGTTGGCGAGGGGGATGACGAATGACTTGATCCTCTCCGTGCAATACTTCGTCTTGGATGCCATCTTGGACGTGTTCTGCATGCAGGTGAGAGCACTTGCTTCTCAGGAGGAAAATTGGCTGACCAAGAATCCGGTGGCGCTGCAATGCAGCTCCGTCTCCGAACGAGACGTAGCTTTACTTACCTGCATGAGAAGGTAGCTCTTGCCGTCGCCGGAGTTCTTGATGACCTTGAAGCTCTGGCCGTAGTATATCCGAAACATCGTGGCGTCCTCCACCCTGGACACCGGCCCGGTCGCCACAGGCGCCGGAGCGGCCTTGAGCTTTGCCGGCACGGCTGCGGCCGCCAAAGCGAGCGCCCATGGCGAGAGCACCGCCCACAGCAGCACCGCGGCCTGCAGGCCGCAGCTACGAGCAGCGGCCATCGCCGTCAATGCGGCTCACGAGCTCTTTTCCCCTGATGCTGCTGATGCCTGATGAGAAGGGAGTGAGTGATACATCGAGAGCCCGTGAGGATGCGGCCGTGACAGAGACATTGGGAAAGCTCTTCTTGTCACGGCGCGGAATTGGTAGGATTCCTGTGACTGTGAATGGACTCGGTTCGTGAATTGGCGGGGCAGTGCATGTGCTGTGTGCTGGCGCATTGCGGTGCATGGCTTGCGGCTTTCAACCTATAGCGCGTTTGACCTTGCTCCCTCTTATGTGAACCTTGGGTTTCAAATTACAAAATACTCACTCTATTCCAAATTATAAGATGTTTCAAGAATTTTAGAGAGTTAAATCATCTCAATTTTTTTAAAAAAATTTGACCAATAATTATTAAAAAACTATAAAGATTTATGATATTAAATAGTCATATTATAAAAATATAATCGATAATGAATATAATGATACTTAATTTTTTTTTACAACAAAAACTGTGGAGGAGATCCTCACAGTGAAAACCATTTTCATTCATTTATAAAAAAGGGGAGTACATACTTACATATATCAAATTAACTAAAAGCATTAAGCCATACACAAAAAGATGACCTTAGGTCCTCTTTAATTCTAACCGACTAGAGAAGACATTGGCTTTTGAAATTGGCACACCACTGGTCTATCCTTGGCTCTTGCCTTTAAAAAACTTTATCATTTCTCATCTTCTAAAGCTCCCATGCTGCTGTCAAAGTTACTTCTGTAAAACATGGGATAGTATGTGTGGATCTTGCATGTGTGAATCTATCATGTAGTTGTAGAGATGGATCCCATTGGATTCCAATCTTTGTCCAGCAATTCTGAGCAAAAGGACAGCTGAAAAACAGATGCTCTATGGTTTCTTGCTCACCAGTAGTGCACATGATACATACCTTTCCACCTTGCACATTGAGATGTCTCCTTTGCAGCATTGTTTTAGTGTTAAGTCGATCCACGAGAATGAGCCATGCGAAGAATTTAATCCTGGGAATGCATCTTGACTTCCACACTATCTTGAAAATGGGATGGGCTTGTACTGCACAAAAGACGAAGGCATAGAATTGTTGTGAACTGTATCTGTTCCCCCAAACAGGTGTCCATCTATCAGCACTGTCTTGATCATATATAGTATCTGTGAGTTCATTTTGGAGGGCATCAAGTTCTTCAAGCGTCTGCGTAGAGAGAGGTAGGAAAAAAAGCGTGTCAAGATCTTTAGCTTGCATGACTTGCTGCACTGAGATGCTCTCATTGCATGCAAAGGAGGCCAGTCTTGGGAATCTGTGTGATAGGATTCCTGTTGACCACAAGTCGTCCCAAAAACTGACACTAGAACCATCGCCAATTGCACATCTGTGAACCTGTCTGAATAAGGCACTGAGGCGTAGCACGTCCTTCCACCAGAAGGATCCTACCTCTCTACAGGTGTGGGGTACACTGTTGTCATAGTATTTGGTCCACACTAGTTGCACCCAAGGGACATCTTCTCGGTTGTAGAATTTGCTGAGGTGTTTCATGAGCAAAGCATCATTTTGAAGTCGAAGGTTTATGATCCCTGTACCTCCTTTCTCTTTCGGTTGCAGTACAACTAGCCAAGCAACAAGATTACCTCCTTTTTTCATGTCTGAGTTCCCACACCACAGACATTGTTTCCTTGCTCTGTCCACATTTTCTATTACCCCCTTCGGCAGCTTGATGGTGCACATGATATATGTGGTGATGGGTGTGATCGCAGAGCTGATCATTTCAAGCCTGCCACTATAGGACAACCAAACTGAGCATGCTGAAAGTCTTCTCTCAACTCTGTCCATCATAGGGCTGAGATCTTCTATTCTTGGTTTTGTGGTACCAATTGGCAAGCCCAGGTAGGTGAATGGCATTGACCCTATGTCACAGCCAAAGGTCCCAGCAAGGTTTGTCATTCTCTATGGGGAGACATTTATGGGGTACATCTGGGACTTGGCATAGTTGACACACAGACCTGTCGACTCTGCAAAGCTTTGCAGAAGAGACTTCAAGAATATAAGCTACCTAGCATCGGCCTGGAGGAGTAGCAGGGTATCGTCAGCGTACTGTACAATGGGAAAGTCAGCAGTGGGCTGAGGGATAGGCTTTCTGAGCAGGTCCATTTCTGTTGCTCTATTGATCAAGACTTGAAGGAGCTCAGCTGCCAAGACGAATAAAAGTGGGGAGAGAGGGTCACCCTGACGAACACCTCTTTTACACTTGAAGAATTTTCCCGGGACTCCATTTAATAAAATTGCAGAGGAGCCTGAAGAGAGAATGAGCTTCACCCAGAGAATCCATCTATCAGGCAGTCCCAAGTGTGTCGTGACCTCAATGATAGTGGAGTGCTCAACTGTATCGAAGGCTTTCTCAAAATCTAGTTTGAGTATAATTATCTCCATTTTTGATTGGTGGCATTGATGTATATATTCATAGCTCCAAGCTAAACAGTCCTGGATTGTTTTGCTGCGGATGAACCCATATTGATTTCTGTGCACAAGCTTTAGGATGACCTGTTGTAACCTATCTGCCATAATCTTTGTGATGAGTTTTAGCGAGATGTTCATGAGTGAAATTGGCCTGTAGTCATTGATAGTTTCTGGAGAGTCTTTCTTAGGAACCAAGGTGATGTATGAGGTGTTGATGCACTCTAGATTCACTTGACCTTGGTAGAAATCAGAGCAAAGCTGGTAGAAATCACCTTTTATGTGTTGCCAACACTTCTTGAGAAATAGGCCATTGAAGCCATCTAGGCCTGGGGCTTTGTCATTTGGCATATGCTTCACTATGGAGTCAACCTCATCAGTGGAGAAAGGACTGACAAGACACTCAAGGTCAGCCACAGGGTTTATAAAATTTATTAGATCAAAAAACATCACCAGTGAACATGTCATTCCCATTCTATTTTTGTAAGAGTTCCATAGCAAACCAGCTTTTCCAGCATGATCCTGGATCCAGATCCCTTCCTCATTCTTGAGTTGAGAGATGGAGTTTCTTCTATAAGATATTGTTGCCATGGCATGAAAAAATTTTGTGCACTTATCCCCAAATCTTATTCTGTTGACAGTATATCTTTGTCTCCAATATAAATTCTTGTAGCGCAGCAGGTTTTGCAACTGTCTTTTAATCAAGACTCTGAGATTTGCTTCAGGGTTATAGAGGCCTCTCCTGTCTTCTACACTGTCCAGGAAGGTAATAACTGAATTGCAATTATCAATCAGGACCCTAAGGTCTGATAAGTTCTTGCTCCAGGCTTTCAATCTTGATCTGAGGTGTTTGAATTTTGCTGAAAGTGTACGCGCTGCATCCAAAGATGGTGCAACTGAAAACCAGGACTCCTGAACTGTAGCCAGAAAGGTTTCTTGCTCGGCCCAGTAATTTTCAAAGCGAAAAACATTGGCGCGTGGAATATTGGTGCTGATTACAATATTGCAAGGGAGATGGTCTGAAGTGATTCTTCCCAGTGGCAGCACTTCTGTATTTGGGAAGTCTACTATCCAATTTGGCGATGTAAAGAACCAGTCAAGTTGCTCAAGAAGTGGCTCTGACTGCATGTTAGACCATGTGTAAGCTCTCCCTTTTAGGGGTAATTCCACGAGACCTAGATGGCCAATAGCATCGTTGAATATAAATGTATCAGATAGGTTGCCTCCCGGCTTATTTCGGTTGCTCAATGATCGATAGAAATTGAAGTCTCCTAGAAATATCCAATTATCTGAACCATCAATGATGTGTCCTCTGAACCAGCTGATGAACTCTGATCTTGCTGGCTCTTGGCATGGTCCGTAGACTGTGGTCAACTTCCAAACCTCATTGCTATGTCTCGATGTGAAGCATAGGGTCATGCCAAAACTTTGTTTGTCAAGCACTGCACCTTTGAAAACAGTACTGTTCCATATGACTAAAATACCACCCGAGGCACCAACGGATGGGATATAATCAAAACTGTCAAAACGCCTGGGTGCAAATTTTCTAATATATGATGTGTCAAATTGTTCTCTCTTTGGATAGTTTCTGGATCAATCTCTACAACCCAATTCTTGCAGCGCTTGGATAGTTCTCTTTCAATTCTAAAATTGTAGTATCCTTCATTTCCAGCAGCAAGTCTGGTACTGCGACGTACATTCCTCTGAGTTAGGGGGGTACGAGCATCGCTGTTTGATGTTAATGCTGGCAGTGCCATATTCTTCCTCTCCGTTCTGACTCTGCCTTCTTTCTGGCCCATTGCAGAGACTGGGGTGGGCTGCATTTTTTGCGTTTGAAATTCAAAGTGGGATGTGCCAGTTTCAGATTGAGAGCCCTCACTGACAGGGCTGAACACTCCATCCCCAATTCCAAAGATTATTCCTTCCTGAGAGATTGCCATTGCAGGGCCAGGTGGGTCTTGGGGGAGAGCTTTGCATTTTATTGATAGAAATAGCGGCAGCAGTTGGAGAGCCAGGACATCTGTCACTGGGTGCCATGGGATAATCTCGAGCCCTTCAGGTGCAGGCATCTGACTGTTGTTAGCCTGGGCATTAGTTTCTTCCCTTCCTATGAATAGGGATCGGTCGATGTAGATAGATTGTTCTCTGAAGGTGGAGGGTCCTGCATGTCTGGAGCAACTTGCTCCTTCTGCAAAAACACCTCTGAGCGTGAGATTGACTGGAATGGCAGTGGTGTTGTATATTAGCTGCTGGGCACATAGTCTGATCATATTTGCTTCTAGTCGAGGAGGGGTTGCATCGTTGGATGATGAACTGTCATCTTCTAAATCGGCAGAGAAATCTATTGGCATATCTGAACCTGATCCACAGTCCATAACAACCATGCAAGAATCTAGGCTCCCATCGTTGCCGATGGATTTGTTTGCATGGGATGACGCAGAAACAGCTTGGAGGAAAATTTTGGGCCTCCAGAATAGCACTGGCCAAATTTGAGTGGTGTGTTCCATATCATTGTGCAGCGCAGGAGTTGATTTCGGTCTCCAGGAGTAGACTGGCCGGAGCATGGCATAGCATTGCCTTTTTAAATGTCCAAGTTTGAAACAACAACGGCAACGGACAGCGGAGGTGCATGTGTTACGTGCATGTCCCAAAACAAGACATCTGGTGCAGGAGAGGACCCGGTCATCAGGACTCAAAATAGGATTTGAAGCTTTCAGCTTGTTACCCTCCGCAGGAATGACTGTGCTGATCGGATCATCGTTCTGGACCTGGACCACAGATCTGGAAGCACTGCAGTTGATACCATAAATGTTATTATAGGAATTTGCTAAATTTCAGGTGTCTGAATTTTAGTTTTATTTCATGCGATAATTATTGCATATATTTTATACTATAATTACAGTTTTAGTTCGTTGCAATTTATGTAGACACGGTTTGTAATTTTTTGTTCCAGAAATAAACAATATGTTAGACAAAACTACAAACCTTACAAAATCTTATATATGTTTGCAAAAGACAATTTAATAATTACAATTATTTCTATAGGAGGATAAGGACAAAAATTTAATATGTTATAACACAAAGATAAATAACAAAATATAAAATTAACAACTAGTTGATGGTACATTAGTGTTGCCTGAAATCATCTTAAATTTCAGACACCTGAAATATAGAAAAAGTGGTTATTATATTATCATATAGGTTAGTTTGACTCTCCAAGATTCTTGGGATGTCTTATAATTTATAATTGAGAGAGTATTTTAGTATTTTTATATCCAGAGTTTTTATAGGCACCTACATATAAGTTATGTCAAAGCCAAAACAATTTTTCGAGGTGGAGGCAATGCTAAGGCCATAGAGAAGGCGAGAAGGATCAGAAATACTATTGCACGTTTGGCAACAGAGGAAACATCATCGGTCAAGGTGGGCAACGATGACATGTGAGCCGTAGTAGTGTGAGTTGGCGTTGAGTAGTGAGTGAACTGACGTTATGGTGACACCTGAGATCGTTGTGTCTTGTAGCGAAGAACTGGAACTGAAATCTTAATGAAACATAACTATATTTTTTGTTTCTAGTCCTACTTCCCTAAATATCCAATATCCAATTCTAATGCTATGGCCTTGTTTGGATCCTAGGCTAGAGCTAGTTTGGGCCAGTTTGCTCCCAACTAGCCCAAAAGTATCTAAATAGGAGAGCTAGATTGGGCTAGTTGCAACTAGCCCACTCCAAAAAAACTAGCTCTCAAAGAGATGATTATTTGAGCTAGTTTGGGCTGGTTGTGGTGGAACGTGGGACCCACCTCATATGCAACTAAAAAAAATGTTATAACTAACAAACCAAACATCCAAAAAAATACTGATTACACCATTGAATTCGTTACAATAAATACTTTAAAATAAAATCTCACATGGATATATTTTGATGATTTGTAAAAATAATTTATTATCAAACTAGCCCAAATTATTCTTGAATCCAAACATCTTATTGGCTACAACTAGTTTGAGCTAGTTTACAAACTAACTCTAACATCTAGCTCTAGTCGAGCTAGAGTGATCCAAACAGGGCCTATGTATCCAATTTCTAGGGAACCATAACAGGAAGCTCAATAAACGCTAGTCCAAATTTAAAAAGTGCCTTTTTGATGGATCAAGGAATTTAACTATGAATACATAAGGATCAATAAAAGGTAATAGAGGTTAACGTGACTTCACAAAATTGTAGATAAGTATGTTAGCGTACTGTGTTGATTTATGAAAGATGTTAAAAGAAAAAAGAAATAAAAAAGAAAAGAGAAAAATGATGGCCCATCTAAAAGCCCAATTAATTCAGGTCGAAGACACGTCTCGCCACACCCTTTACCCTAACACTGCTCCAACGAAGGTAGACAGCCTGACATCCGCCGCCGTTTCTTCACCTTCTCGCAGCGCCGGCGCTCGATCTTCTGCTCCCTCCACCACTCGCGCTCGGCACGCCGCACGCAGGCGACGGCGGGGCAGTCCCAGGCTCTCTCGGCGGCGGCAGCGGCAGCGGCTCCCCCTCCCGCCTCTCGCCCTCGCCTCCGTCCTCCACACACCGGCCGGCGATCCTGCGTACGCACCTCCTCCTCCCGTCCCGCCTCCGCTGGACCGTCGACGGCACCCGCCCCCTCCGGCTGCGCTGTGCGCGGCCGGCGGGCTGCGGGAGCCCGCAGCCGCTGCTCCACCAAGGCGGTCGCGCCGATTTGGGAGCGCTTATGCCCATAACGAAACGCAACCCGTCCGCTTAGCGATGAAGCGTGCGCGTAGTGCCGCTTTTTAACCCTGGATTAGCACAAGTTCGGAATTTTGCAATGCCTTCTCAGTTTTGTTGATGTATTGGGTTTAGTTGTAGAAACTTGCTCTCTTACAGTTATGCAGTTGTATTTTTGCTGCAGCCTGTCAGAACAAACATTTCCATTTTTTTATGTGTTTGCGTACAAATTTGTAGCTGCATATGTTTTTTTATTTAACCAAATGAGAGAACCTTACCTGACTTTTGGATTATAAGTATTTCTTTTCATACCAATCTTTTGATTTTAGTTATTGGATCCTGCATTGTGGGATGCTTGCCAAAGGGAGGAAGGTAGCTGGAAGGGGTGAAGAAATGTCTGCACATTTTGCGTTTGGACCACAAGACGATGATGCAATTATTAAACACAGGCTTCTGACTAGGACGACGACCACCAGGGGTGAACCGCCACTGAAGAAGCTTCAGAAGAAGTTCATGTCCTTAGCCGCTGAGATCGAGAAGGACGCAGATAACGCAAGTGACTGCGAAAGAATGTACAAGGCCTTTCTACAGGAAATTAACACTTTTGAGCTACCTCTTCTAAAAAGCAAGGCTGTTGTTGATGCAAACATTAGGGAGAAGGAAAGCTTTAATGAGCTGCAGGTTGAGATTGAGCGACAGATCTTACAAGCTAAGACTGATATTGAGGATCTTAAGAAGCAACTTGAGCAGAGCAAGATCGAGAGGCAGCACAAAGAAGAGTGTGAAGCCATCAGGAAGCTGATATGTTTGCAGCCTCCACGTTCAGAAACTGAAAAACTCATTGCAGATCTTGAGAAGGAGATAGCTGATTTGGAGGCTGAGAATGTAGCATGCATAAGGACTTTGGAACTGAGGAAGAAGCAGTTTGCCCTTCTTCTACATGTGGTAAGTTTACGCGTAATGTATTTTTATTTCAGGTTGTGTTTTCATGTATATAATAGTGGCATATAGGAATAAAATGCTCAATTAAGCTAATATACTCCCTACTAATAAGTATATAGAAAAATGCACGACTATTGACAACATCAAAATTGTTTGGTTAAATCACCATGAAATGTTTTGATAGTGCATTTATTTGGTATTATAGATATTAATATTATATTTTTTATATAAATTTGGTCAAAGTTATGGAATTTTGATTTAGGACAAAACTACAATAACTAAATGTGATGCTTTATGAATTCCTGGCACTGACATCTTACAGCACGGATAATTTTGTTACAAAGTCGCAATCAGATTAGGATCACGGTTATATATGAATTATGATTTCTCTCTAAAATTTACTTGAATGGCCACCTAATCTTGTGAACATTTAATTTTCTACTCGTGTCGCATTGGACCATTTGACTGGCACATGTAAATGGGAAGTGTACATTTATTTGCTTTGAAACCACAATAGGAATTGTACAGTTATTTTCTTTGAAATTATAATTTCCGTGCAGTTCACTTCTGCAGGAAACCTGATAGAATAATCTAATTCAACCTTGTGGATTGATCTAGGAATGTCTGTTCATGTGTTTGTACCTTTTACAGGTTGAGGAATTGCAGATCTCAATTGAAGATGAGCAAAAGAGTATAGCAGATGAGCTGAGAGCTATCACCGTAGAGCAGAAAATGAGCATAGAAGGGAGTGTCGGTGCTTCAGATTCAATGGTTGTTGATTGATCGAGATACATTCTCATATGTTGTAGACCTGCTTGCAAAAATCCAACACATGGTTTTTGGATAATATGGAGTCCTAATGAGTCGGTAGGAGATGCCTTGCGGTGTCTTTGTACCTCATGTAAATTGAGATGTATGCCAGTATAAATTGAGAAGTACACATTGTTTTGCAACAAAGTCAGTTCTTGCTATGTTATTCTCTCCAACTTCTTTTGTGCACTGAATAATGCTGCATTGTCATTCTGGTTGAATTGGAATGACCTCGCACTCCTAGTAAGTAGAGTTGGTAGGAGATGTCTTTTGCGGTGTCTTTGTACCTCATGTGAATTGAGCTGTATGCTAGCATGAATTGAAATTAAAGTACACATTGTTGTGCAACAAAGTCAGTTCCTATTATGTTATGCTGCACTGAATAATGCTGCACCGTCGTTCTGGTTGAAGTGCAATGACCTCACACTCATAGTAAGTTATAAGATTGATGAATACATCTATATTATCTCAGTTATCTTTACCCAGTCAATAAGGCAGAGAGTGCCACAGGGAGCCCCTGGCCGCCGATGTTTCATCGATCGAAGACTCCCTTACCCCCGTAATCAACAGCACTGTGCCAGCCGCCACGGGGATGCTTAGTGAGTAGTGACAAACAATAATGACCAACAGATCGATATAGTAGCTCAAATATATACTTGAACTCAGCAAGTATACAATCCACCTCGTTTGGATAGTCAATGAACTACCTAACTGTACACTGAAGCTAAAAGAAGAAAACGGCAGCTACTCTTTTTTCTTTTTTTCTTTTTTTTTTGCTCTAAAGTTCCTTGTCCTTGTGCTGAAATGCTCGATGCTGCGAATGCTCCGCATTAATTGACCGAAATTTGAGGATCTTTTGAACGCTGGCGAGATGGTTCACCTCCTTCGAGGGTGCTTCCTTACTGCTGCTAGCTGGTTTGTCTGTGTTTTTTTCAGAAGTTGTCATCTCATCACTTGTAGGTTTTGGTTCAGTTTCTGATAACAAAAGGGGAGCAAACATTGAGTGAATCTACTATAAAGAACTGCAATGTCAAAAAACAGTTTATAAGTTTCCCAATGAATCTATGAGCTGACAATAATTATAGCATGACTGACAAAGCCAGTACATCATCATGAAAATTATATTCACTAGTTCAATCATAACCTTGTGACAAGATTCGGGACTGCCAGTTTTATGTGCAAATGATGCCATCTCATATGAAATGAACATCTGAAATTCTCAGGAGACAGAAATGGCATAATAATTAATAACAATGCATCAGATTCTGGGAAATTTAACAAACCATGAAGAAATATTTGTCAAACATAAGGGCAGTGAGGGAGGGTAGTTTCAGAGTTCCTTACCACTTTCAGAGAATAGATAGCAGGTGCCAATAGTTTCTTCATATTCTCCGATCTGTCGTTAAACAAGGCATTAGTATTAGGACTAGCGCGCTTGGTAAGCAGGTTAGAGCCTGAAACTCTAAAGTACGAATTTGGAATTTCAAATTTTTTTCATTTTGTAAAGAAGAAAATCGTTAGAACAAAGAAAGGGATAGAAACGCTTAACAAAATAAGTTGCTGTCATCAGCAACAAAATAGCTAATCAGTAGTAAATGCGTGCTTGGTACTTAAGGAATTATAAGTAACTTATGGGCTCCAAATACATCTTGTTTCCATCTTGCCCTATTACAGCATTCAACAGCACAAGCTACAGTTATGACGAATATGTACTCCATACTCTGTTAGTCACCAAGAAGTGAACTCAAACTAGTAATTGACTTTGATCTGGAAGACCGGCAATACAAGTAAATGAAGGTGTGTAAGACTTGATCTAAAGTTTGAAACTCAGTAAATTAGATAGTATGTTCATGAAAATGCAAAAACTTACTAGCACCCTGTGCAGCTAAGCACAAAGTACCTACAGGCTACAGCTGTATAAGACCTGCTACAGTCCACAACCCAAAGCCACAGTACAGAGTACGGAAAACAATACCAGAACATGACTTACCATCTTCAAACTGTCACCTACTATCAAGGTAGGCGTCAATGTATCCAAACCCTGACAAACATGATTTTCACAACTTAGGGCCTCTTTGGAACATAGGAAAGGAAAATCATGGGAATAGGAAAATCATAGGAATTGAAGTGCATCACTTCTCCAATCCTACGGGAATTGTAAACATGGGAATATAACTTGATAGCCCTTTGGCAACACCTCAAGAAAACTTGCAGTACATGTTGCTCCTAATTTGAATTAAAAATCGAGCAACGGAACGAGCGAAGTAGAGGGCATCCATGCTGCTGGGTCTGGCCAACAAGGCCTTGGCGGCTTGAGCCATTCAACTGCACAGCCCAGAGCAAAAGGCCAAAGGCAAGCAGACTAGCAGAGCACTGGCGCAGCGCTCCCAGCCAGCACTGGCGCAGCATCAGCAGCGCGCGTGAGCGCTATCTTTCGCGCCAGGAAAGTTACCAAGAGGTTTGAGCTCTTGAAATATTTCCTGTGAAATCACGCTCTGGAATGCCATCCTATGGAATTGTTCCCGTAACTTTCCTGTGAAAGGACATCCATAGGAAAAAATCCATAGGAATGAAATTCTTCAAAAATCCTGCTGTCGGGTACGAAGGTAAGGGGTACCCTAAACCCTTCGATAAATTAACGCTAAACATAGCAACCATTTTTAAGGCAAGGATCAGCCTACTGTTCGGTAAGACGCGGCCCATCAATCGAGGGCCCCCGCTACACCGACTGCGGAAACCAGCCACTGGCCCGGCTCTACCTCGACGACGGACGAGGGGTCGAACGAACGACCCCCCGGCTCCACCTCGACTTCGACCTCCTCAACCCGTCGACGCCTCGACCTTCCAAGCGCCATCGACGGACGAGGGCTCGATTAACCCAACCACTCCGGCATGGGTAAAAGTAAACCCACCTGACGACATGGGCGCCTGCGTCCACTGTCAAATCCGCCAACTCCCCGTCCAGTCCCCGACTCCCGTCAACTGTGCCGCCACTACGCGAGTACGGACTTCTACAGTACCCCTCGGAAAGTGAACAGTGCGACCCTCGACGACGACTTCGGGAACGTGACGGAGTCATACGGGGCTCGACCTCCCCCCCTCGACCGGGGGCTCGACCCCCTCCTCTTCAACAACTCCGGTACGGAAGACGTCCCATCCGTCCCGTCCCGCTTCGGCCGTGGGACTCGTGCCCGCCTGCGGACACTGCACTGCGACGACTTCTACTGATGCCACGACCGGGGACGCCTGAAGGACGGGAAGACCACGCCGCCACAAGTGCTCGATGTCTCTTCGCCAACACTGTGCCGTGGATGCGCCGCCCATACTTCTACTGTTAGGACCCTGTACCCTCGAGTCTCCCCCTTGGTCTATAAAAGGGGGACGCCGAGGTAGAGTGAGGGGACTTCTTTTTTCCCGATTTCAAGAGGGGTTGGAGTCTCTCTCGGTCGGCTCCCACTTCATCTAGGACTCTGATCCGACTTTGGTTCTCAGGCACCCTAGACCACGCCTCGCACACACCCCGCGCCGCTCGATCGACCCCTCGGGTGGCCGACTCCGTGTAACACTGCTTGTACCCCCCCTGTACGAGCACGCTTTGGGTGCGAGATAATACAAGTCATCCTCCCCCCGCTGGACGTAGGGCCTTCTTGCCCGAACCAGGATAAATCTTGTGTCCATCTTGCATCACGTCTGAGAGAGGGAGCACGCGATATACAAATTTACTCGTTGGTGGTCTTGACCCCCGGGTCATAACACCAACAGTTGGCGCGCCAGGTAGGGGGATTCGCGTGTCGATCAACTCCGAACTACTCTCTCAGATGGATGTCACCATCCCACCGTTTCCGCTCAACACCGTCATCTGGTTCGGTAGTCTAGGGTTCGTTTCCACGGACCAGGGCGACTTCATAGTCTTTCCTTCCACCCCTGGCCAAGACATCAGCAGCTCCGCTGCGCCGGAGCCAGCAAGGATCAGACGACGGTCCCTCCGCTTGCGACTCTGGCCTGCGATCAGGAGGAGGCGCGAGCGGCTTCGACGCGCTCGCCGTCGAGCAAATTCTGGGGTGCCAGATGCCATTCCCTCGGTCCCAGCTGGCGACACGACCCCTTCTCCTAGGGGTCCGTTTGACCCACACCTGTGGGTCGAGGGAGGGCGGGCCTTCTTGCCCGAACCAGGATAAATCTTGTGTCCATCTTGCATCATGTCTGAGAGAGGGAGCACGCGATATACAAATTTACTCGTTAGTGGTCTTGACCCCCGGGTCATAACACCGACACCTGCGTTTCCCCTACAATCCAAAGGGGGCCTTAGTAATCTAATGCAAAGGCAAATGAACAGGAAAAAATCCAGAGATAGTTGTGAGCTAAGTTATCAATGACCAAAGGACATCACAAGTTACCCCATAGAGTAGTAGATCTGGAGAAAACCCAACTTACAGAGAGTACGAACCGAGCACCTGGCGCTATGTCTGAATAAAGACAATTGTCCAACTCTAGCAATACATACTCCTCTTCCTCCTCCTCCTCTCCCTCTTCACCAATTTCCTTATCTTTCTCAAGTGCTTTTAACATCTTAAACTTTGGTAAACAAGACTCTTCAGTCCTATTCAACACACAGGAGACCAGGCCAACCTATGTTATATACAACAATATGTCAGAACCGTACAAGTATTGTAGCCAATCTAGCGTTGATAGCAAGTTAGCAACTCAGTAAAATCTTCAACAATGTTCTCAGATCAGTATGCAATTCTCAAAATATCATTTGCGATACAGTGGCAAAACTATGGCTAATTTTCATTTGCAATGAAACATAATTAAAACAAAGCTAGATTGCAATGGTGCAATGGAGCAATGAATGTACCTAGCAAGATGGCAACAAAAAAGAATATGACCCTAACTTATGTCACTTGACCCAAGATTTTTGTAGCCAGGCACACAAAAAGGCGGCAGAAGTCCAAATTCATGACCAGATTTAGTTTCAACCTATTCAGCACAACATTATATGACAAGTGACAAAACATTTAGCTTCTATATGGCTTACAAAATCCCAAATTGCTACTGTATTAGTTGATTTCAATAGTAACATAAACCAATGCCATACCAATTAAACCCTTCAAACCATGTTTGTAGAAGCAGGTGAAATACTAGCATAGAATGCTGAACTGACAACACTTCATCCTGAAAACCTACATCTGCGAATTTCATCGCACGTGACATGCGTGATTGAACTCAGCGTAAAAGGCTTCCTCATCCTTACCTTCCTTTCCGGTCAAGGAAGTTGAGCAGGTCGAGCGGGACGCGGTCGTAGACGGGAACGAAGAAGGCCTTGAAGGCGCCCTCGACGTGGTCCACGCCCCAGCGGAGCGGCGCGCTCTGCTTGGCGTACGCGTACGCCGCCGCCGCCGAGGAACTTGCGCAGCTCGTGACTGAACTGACTAGTTCGTGTGAGGAACGGTGAACTGTAGTGTGAACCCAAATAAAGCCAGCCCAGTAGTCTTTCTAGCCCATTTTGACCCCCAAACCAGCCTAAGATGCCCATCGTCCAAACCATTCCCAACCACCTTTGCCACTAGCAAGGCCCACAGCAGTCATGAGCTCAGGGGTGAGGACGTGAGGTGACAGGTGAGGCCAAAAGGATGCAACTTGTGCACCGCTTCTAGGGGCTTTTATCAATGGTTTAGAACAACTCCAACAGTTTACTAAAACTCACTTGACAAATTTATAGTTTTGCCAAGTCTCAAAACTAAATACCAAGTGAAAAAAGAGATCTTCTCCAATAATTTGCTATTTAGGCTTGGCAAATTAAAAATTGGTGGCCACACGTCTTAATTTTTTGCCTGGGTCGTTTGCTATTTAGGCTGTGACTTGCCTGCACTTCTTCCACATCGCCATGCTGCATTTCTTGGGTCATCGGAATGTCGAGATCGTCGAGACCGTCGAGATCACCATTAACTTCGTTGGCAACTCCGTTGAGAAGAATGTCACTCAGAAATCCATCCCCTTCCATATGAAATGAGTCTACAAAAAATAAAACTGACATCATCAGACCGCTGATCGATCTGTACGGCAGCAGCATCATCCATCCCCTTTCATTATCAAGAACCACTGATCGATCTAGCAATTACCATGAAGCTACAGATGCATAAACCTAGCGGACAAATCAAGATCGATCTACCAATTACCTAGCGTGCACCTACATATCGATCTAAGCTGCTTGATCGGGATAACAAAAAATTGCAGCTCATCAGACCTAGCTGATCGGATCCTACTCCTAGCAATACCCTGTCAGCAAGGGGATGGATCCTAGCAATACCCTATCAGCCGCCAGCAGGCAACGAGAAGAAAGATCGATGAAACGAGATCGAGGGAAGAACCTACCTTCTCTGCTCACGTCGATCCTTGTCCTCCCCGCGACAGCAGCCGGCGGCGATCCGGCCGTCTCCTCCAACTCGCGACCATGCTTGAAGATGATGGGCGCCGGCGGTCCGTACGACGATGATATGATCGATCTGTACGACGATTCTGCACACGCAAGATATAAAGGATGTCGCGCCTGCCTGTTCGCGCGCGCAGGAAAGGAAAGGCGGGCCCGCTGCGCCCGCGGTAGAAGCAGCGGCGTCGCCCGATTTCGCGATGGCAAGCTAGCGAAGCAGGCGCAAATATGCGCGTGGAAGGACCTAGGATGCCAAGTTCTCAAAAATGCTAACTACTTTTGTCAACTTGTTGGAGGCTCATTTTTTTGTTTTTGGCAAAAATTCTAGGATGCCAAGTCCTTTTAGCAAACTGTTGGAGTTGCTCTTATATGGTTTTTTAAAAAATCATTAGCAAACATTTAAACCCTTCATCCTTAAATAGAATTTTTTCTTATTTTCCTAAAATATTTTTTTAACTTTGATCAACTATATATAAAAGAATATAAATATTTATAATATATAATTAGAATTATTAGATAGATAGTTGAATATATTTTTATAATAAACTTATTTAAAGATAATGTTGCATATTTTTTTTTAGAAAAAGTCAAAGTTAAAAAAAAATATAACGATTTTCTTTTTTGGGACGGACGGAGTATATGAAAAACAGCTTATGACGAAGCCAAGGCCATTTTGACTTTAGAAACCGAAGCTAGAAAAATGTGATTTTTTCTAGTTTCGCTATTTTTTGATAAGACAAAACCCTGCACGAGAGGGTCTAAGTGTTGAAGAACCATGCAAAAAGAAAGCTAAACCAACCACATCCTACCTCTAGAAATACACAATCTAGTTGCAGAGTGTCGTTGCAATAACACACGAAGAGTCTGTTGCGATTGTTGCAATAATAAGCCAGCCGAAAGCACCTATCTGCACTGACTAGGCATTGGGATTTCTCCCAGACATAGTTTATCACGCCAACAGTATTTAGTTGTTCATGACATGCTCCTCATTTTTAGCTAAGAGACTCGTAAACAGTTTGCAGTATGATGAACAAGATACACAAGACTACGTAACAAGCACCAGTCATGAAGGATGACACTAAAAAAAAATAACATCGCATATGGATAAATTAAACATGTGTATTTGCACTTACAAGTTACAATTCATGAACAATGTTTTGATGTACAACAGGGGTTAGACTTCAGACTTGTTAATACACGGACGAATAAAAATTAAATACGGATTATTACATTTCTCCAGCTATACACCAGTTAACTGACTGATGCACGAAAGACTATATATATATGTATCCCCATGCACCAGCAGGCACCCGAAACGAGTTTCCTAGTATCATCATAAGAGCCGTACTTTTTACATGAGTCATGATCAGAAAGACCTTTCAGTGAATCAGTGATTGCACCCTGGAGTGCGGATGGCCAATGCGGATGTCAGAAATGCCCATTTCCCACTAAAAAACATGCTGGAAATGCCTTTGCTCCTCTTGGAGAGTGGAAGAAACCATGCATGGCTTCCATCACAACCGGGCCCCGGCTTCATCACCTTCTTCGCCTTCTTGACTAACTCTTGCTTCTCAGTAGTCATCGTCGTGGGGCCTGTGACTTCCGTTGGTGTTAAGAGGAGCGACGACACTATCTGCAGCAGCTCACTCACTGCCGCTGTTTCTTTGCTGCCTAAGGACCTTTGGTATGATGATGAAGGCAGCTTCTTCACCAGGAATTTGTCCCTGATGAGCACCTTCAACTTGCTAAAAATGGAAATGCTGCTGCTGCCACTAACTTTGGTTGTCACACTAATGGGGAAATGGAACTTCTCGATCGCCTTGCTGACGTCGCTTGCTACGGGATTCAGGTGGAAGCTGACCTTCTTCGATGGCTCAACGTGGTGGAAGAAGGTCTTCGGCGCACCGACTGTTGAGATGAAGAGTCCATGTTTGACGTCAACCTTCTCGTATAGGTCGAAAGATGCATCAGGGTTGAGGTCACTGAACCCAATAGCAAAGTCGTCAGGTTGAGATTGCGAGAAGATGGGTGCAGTGTCTAGGCCGCCGGCATTAGTGGGATCGGTCAGGTGACCGGCTTCTCCTGCAATCTAGCTCTGAGTTAGCGTATGAATGAAGCATGAAGGTATGTTTTACAGACTTACAATGCCCTATATATCTAAGATTTTGAACTGCTTCAAGTGGAAAGCATGCATGTTGCACCCAAAAATTTACATACCTGAATTGTCAGCAGTGTCTGATATGGGGTACTGTGTGATGCAGTCTGTTGGATTGCTTTCATCTCCTTCTACAACAATCTGTGTCATCAGAAAAGTCAGTATCATATTAATAGCACTAGATGGTGAAAGGTTATATATGTGTACAAGCATCACATCCACAATTCTAATGAAGTCGATCAACTAACTGATTACCTCTCCTAGGTCATTGTTGTTCAGCCTCACTCCTCTAAGGTTCTCTACTTGCCTCTTCTCTTCCTTGAACTCCTCCATGTCAGCGATCTCAACCAACCTAACCGGTTCATCGACATGGACTGGCTTCGATGCGAATCCTGTAGATGTGCCCATGCAGTCCATATGGTAGAAATTGTCTGCCTCCTCTTTTGCCTTCACCCCAAGCTCAACGAGGGAAGATAGTTCGTTGATGTAGTGGGTGCTGGTGCTGCTTGTGCCAGCGCCTGGCCACATTTCTGCAGCGTAGCTGCTGCTGGTGCCGTTGATTAGCTCCTGGGAGGCAGACGCCACGGAGAGGAACTCTTGAAGGATGTCAATCTCGTTGGGGTTGCTGCGGAGCACGCTCGTCTTTGTGTCGAGGCTGACGTCCAGTGGGAAGTCCTCCACCTCCAGAGGAGGTAATGAGAGCCTGTGCTGAAGCCTTGCACACTCCAGTGCAACATCCACCTAAGCCGTACATAATATATGATTTGGACGTGTGAGCACTTCAGTATTCTTTGCCTCAATTACTGTACTGAAAATACTAGCATTCTTTGTATACCTTGGATGGGAGGCATGAGAAGCTGGAAGAAGCTGGATTCATGAAGAAAGGATTGGTGGCGTTAAAGGCGTCTTCGCTCAGGAACTGCATCCATTTCCCATCCTCGTGAGGTGCACTCATCTGCATCCCGAACCCACCATGCATGGAGTCCATTGGCGCCTCTATCGGAAATGAGAAACTGCTGCTCTCGAAGTCATCACCTCTAACATCACTGGACAAGTCCAGCGTTGGGGAGCGGTCAACACTGCTTGTCATCCACTGAGGTTTCTCAATGGGGTGGTGCACTGCGCCATAATGCTCTATGATTTTTGGCCCAGGCGCTGTCTTCTTAAACACTCGGCATAATGCATACGCGTCCTGTGAAAAGAAATGCAAGCAGTTCAAGAGAAGCCTATAAGCTATACAAGTCACCCAGCATTGTGATGTTTCATACTAGTGGCGTGGTTTAGGGTTTCAGGAAAGTAAGAGGTTAACAACAAGTGTGTAAGGTTACATATGAGTAGTTCATGGTTTGCAAACTACAGTACATAATCGGTATCAAAGTTGCACCTGTAAGCCAGTGTCAGTCTCGCATTCCCTCTCGTCGAGGCGGTACTCATGCATGACCCAATCAGTGCGAGAACCATGTGGAGCTCGGCCCCGGTAGTACACCAAGGTCTTCTTCATACCAACTGCACGCTTATGCGAGTTCACCTTTCTGTCCTTCCCAGTTGCCTTCCAGTACCCAGATTTTGTTGCACGATTTGTCCTTGATCCATTTGGGTACTTGCGGTCTCGAGGGCTGAAGAAGTACCATTCAAGGTCTTTGCTTGGAAGAAAGGATTTTTCTGAACATTTAATTAAGAGAGATGTCAGATGATATACAAAAACATTCTGCATAGATGCTAAAATTTATCTGCATAGGTATGTGATAATCATTATTAGAATTCAGAGATTAGCCAAGATATAGACTACCATAGTTGAAAAGAGAATTAATTAAACCAAGATCACTTTATATCTTTGGAGGCTGTGCACTTTAGTTAATCTTCTTGACTTATGTTCATCTCAAGTCCCCTTTCTAATTTCTTGCTTTATTTTGCCACTCAAAGAAGATAAAAGAATCATCTTTATTTTATCTTTTCATCCAATGTTTTTACAGCATTCATTTGACACAATGCTATAGATAATTTTTAGTAGGGAATAAAACTGGCAATCTTGAAAGACAACAAATGGATAAAGAGAATATATCTTTTCTTGAAATCTATGTGAGACTTTGACATGGCCCAAAATATATAAGCTTTAGCTTTGTGGTTACTGGGACAAAGGATTTCCTTTCCTTTTCAAGCAGCCCAATGCATAAGCATAGATTGTATACCTACACGATCACCTTTACACTTGGCAGAATTTTGCCATGCCTTACGGTTGTTTTCAGCCAAAGAGAGGAAGATCTATCTATATTCCTACTTTCGGTGCGCATGAAACGTTTCAAAGAAAACAAATTTCGTAATATGGTTAATCTCAGTTTTATTTCAAAGTTAATATGGAAAATATGGCTTTTATAAACATGCTCCTTTCTATAATTTTCAGGACAGAAACAGTGCCTATGCTTCGATCAAATAGAAAGTGGAATTCAAATACAGAATAAAATAAATACATATAAACAAAGTGCTAAATACATAAAGGCATCGTATATAATAAACTGCAATTTGCAAGAGCTAGTGATGCCTGTCAAGTATAGTATAGGTCGGTGAAGTGCCCACCAAGAAGGGAACATGAGCTTATTCTTTCCTCAAGAGCAAGGATTGCAGTTGTGGTTGAGCAATAGTATAAGGATTGAATAAGATTGCTTAGAGTGTGTGCACAACATGGTATCCAATACAAATATTTGAAGCTATATATGTGTGTGTTCTTTCCGTGTAGGGAAATAAAAGGTGTCAGATGTTAAAATCCTATTGTGTGCAAAATTGCAAATACATTAATTCACAATAGAATCAAAACTTAGGATGAAGGTGTTCCATAACTACTTAGGAATACGTACTCAGGCCGATAATATATATCAAGCAAACAATGATGATAACTACTTCATAATGAAAGCTTCGTTCATCAAGAGTCAATATGAACAGCGAGATCGATCAATCCAAGAATGGATATGCACATACCTGGCAAATCCCAGGGCTCACACTTGTAAAGATCAACCTCTGGAATGATTTCGAGCTCTATCTGTCTCCCATTGATCTTCCTCTTAAGGTAGTAGATGATGAGTTCCTCGTCAGTAGGGTGGAACCTGAAACCAGGAGGCAAACTGACTGGCGCCATTGCTCCCTCTGCCCTTCCTCTCAAAATCCTCACAGCAAAAGTGTGCTTGGAGCTTTGCAGTCGCCTGGCAGCGATGCTATCCGAAGCAAAAATCGTGGACAGCAGCCAACCAAAGCCTGCTCAACCTAGCTCTCTATGAATGAATGATCAGCTACAAATAATGTACACAACCTGAAACAAGAAATAACCAGAAAGATGTAAGCTGCAGAAATAAAATTAACCAAGTAGATCGTCGATCACGTATGGAACTACGAGGTTGCTGTAGAGAGAATAGATAGGAGGTAAGAGGGGGAGGAGACCTTGGCTAATGACAGACGCATGAGGAAGGAGAGAGGGAGGGAAAGGAGGAGGGGAGGGGCTGTGTCTTTATAGCAAAGTTTGGGAGATTATTTTATGCTGGGATTCTTGTCATCTTTCACATGAAGCTGTATTACCTCTTCTCTCTCTGTGTCTGTCCCCCTCTCAAACTTTGGCTTTTGCTTTTGTTGTGTCCTGTGTCAGTAGCTTTATATCGGTGAATAGAAATATCCCAATCTTCTCTTCTTGTCTTTGGCAGCCAAAGCGAGCTGGTGTAGCCGCAGGACTTTGTAGGATGGCTATTGGCCGCTTTGTGGGCCACCAGAGCAATGCCTAGTCAGCTCCCGTTGGAAAGGGTGAGGGGCCCAAGGTTGGTACTCGATTCCCACACCTTTTTCCCCGCGACTTCCCTTTGACGGTTTACGTCACGTTCACACACGAGCCCCCATGTAGATTTGCCAGGGGGACCTGCATGCATGCCTCGATGCTTGTGCCTGCATCTGCATGATTAGCAGCTAATACTGTCATTAAACTGTCTCAACTGAGGAGCAACTGACTCTTTTTCTGAAGCGGAGTGGCAACAAACTCTGGGCTAAAGTGTACTCATCCTTCTGTCTCCCATGCTCATGCTAGAGGGTGCGTCATATGTGCTGAATTGCCATATGCTTACTAGAGTATTACTGATCGCTGCAATGGCTGCATGCATGCCGGCAATAGCTCAGCTCACCTGCCGAAACAATGTCAAGAGACAAGTCAGTTGAGCTTGGTTCCAGACGAACTTATTACAAATACCAGCAGATCGAATCCGAGTGATATATTTCGTATTCTGTCAAAGAATTATACATTCTTATAGAGGCAATGCATATGCTTGTAAGAATGATACGTGTAACTCAAGCCACGACAGTTGTATGTTTAATAAAAGGCTGTGACTGGAAATAGCTGGTTCACCAGTGAAATCTACTTTTCAGAAATCCAATCCTCTGTAGAAATAGCTGGCTCACCAGTGAAATCTACTTTCCAGAAAACCAGTTCAAGGAGCTGGTCCACCACTGAAATTTCAGTTGTTGCCAACACAACAGCACAAGGACATGCCAACTCTGGATGCTCGATCAGCTGTAGCAAAAGTGCAGTTAATTTCCATGAGATGCAAGTTTTGGACAGACACAAATATATAGCCGCCTTTCTGCTCAGTTTGCAACGCAATTCACATGAATACATACAAACATGATAGTTTGACACGCATGCTCAGGTTCAGATAATTGTGTTGTTAACTCGGATTCAAACTTTCAAAGTACCGGAACTACCGCCGCCAGAAACCCAGGCTCCGGAAAAAGATTGTGCTCACAGTCGTCCACACTGGAAGGACGCACACAAAAGGCTTCTGTTGGAGCTAGCGAGCAACCAGTTACTCCTGAAGGACCCCACTAATACTACAGAAAGGACTTCATTTCACATCACAACTAGACAGCAAAATAGCATATCAAGAAATTATACCACCGCCCCCCTGCTGAAGTCGGCAGGAACCTAAGACTAATAAGAGCCATTTTCTTCAAAAGAGCAGAAAGTAAACTAGGAGTCTAAATCAGAACATCGGAGCTGAATGAGACAGGCCGGTTGTGTTTTCCAGCTGACGACGGACGGACTGACACAACCGATCTCATTGGTCGATGATCCAGTTTAACATCCAGTATCCAATGACTCAATGAGCCAGCCAGCCAGCCAATGATGGCGACGATCCCTCAGGGCTTCCCCAATGCAAGCTTGTTGCTTATAGCCTCAAGTGTCATGTAGACTCGGATAAAAAAAGTAGATGTTCTAAACTTATCATATTGTCTTGGTGAAGATACATATGCTTAAAGAGAGAGAAGGTGGTCCATGCTAAAATAGAAGAGAGTGAGAAACATGATAAAAAGGAAAAGTCACTTTATAAGCCACAAGTAATAGTAATTTGCATTGTGTAAATAGTAGTCTCAATATTTACTAATCTACGTGAATCACTTTATTTGTATCGAAGTCACAACTAGTATTAGCCTCGATGCTCTCATCAGTCAGCAGCAAAACAAAAAGGAAAAGGTGGGTTATCCATGGAACCTACTACGACGGCCACACTTTCGACACGTTCCACTGCTAGCCTACATGACAAGTGCAGAGCTGGGTCCCGGGAGCTTTCGGGGCCTCCAGAACTTGCGGCTGCTGATGCATAGCTTGTGGGCCACTTTTCCTTTTTATCAATCCATCCGCTCCAGCTTTAGGTTCCTTTCCCCTTTTCGAGTTTATGCTTCTCCCCACCCCACACCCACACAGCGGGTATCTCTAATACCATCTCAAGCTATTCTACTACACTGCTCCTCCTACCTGTAGGCTCTAGCATACTATATACACAGACATAATACCAGAAATACACTTATAGAGTGTTGTGCTTGTATGCAATATAAGCTGTCTAAGGAAAACTAAAAACAGCATCTGAATAGATAGCTGTATTATTGGACAACCAAATGAAATGAGCCAGCATGATTGAGTATAAGTTGTTACAGTCCAATACTCCAATTCACTGATTTTGTGCGCTCATGACATGCAGAAAACTATTAATAAATGTTATCTATTTGCTCGTTTATGTTAATCATGCTTAAGATTTGTGGCTATGATGCAAAAGCTGGGTGAATACGTGTGCAATGTGAGAGAGATGGCAAACAAGTCGGTCGATCCGACAGCCTAGAGTGAACAGGAAGAGCACACATGACGCAGGTAGTTTAAAATCTAAAAGCAATGTGTCTTGGTAACTCTTACCTAGCAATGATGGACTTAATAAAATGGTAAAGTACGATTAGCCAGCTCGATTCATAAGGAGACCCAGATCTCACAACTTCACATCGCTTTTAAGGAATGCAGGAAGAAGAAAGGGAGAATTTAGCCCACCTGGACCCAGCAGATCAGCTCATGTATCTTCATAATGATGCCAAAGACAAAAATTACTTACTGATCAGACTAATCATTAAGGTCTAATTAGCATGTGTTCAATTCAATTTGAAAAAATTACTTGACTCTCTCACCCAAAAAAGGGCATTACCTTCTCTGTTTGTTGTTGAACAAAATCATTACTTTGCTTTAAGGTCTTGGACGTTGAGATTTAGTTCAAAAAATGGAAATAATCCTAAATCCTTCTTTCTATTTCTCTGAAGTTTTTCAGAGGTCGGACTAACCGCTGTCCGTCAGAACTAGTTTCAATAAAAGATGAACAGGGAGCAATATACTAATGTGCCAAGGAATAATTCGTAGAACTTTAGAGGTGGTGTTGGGATCAGACCTTGAGTGCCCACATTGAAATCCATCAAGAGATGGGTGGCCTCTGCAAGCGGCAAGCAAAGTACTTCAACCTGGATACAAAATTAATTACAATCAAGATATGCTGAGATATATTCCATTAAAAAGCATTTCAGAAAAGTTATTTAATCACAAAGGTTGCAGAGCTGAATGCAGTGTCGGTTCTGATTATGGGAGAAGAGGAATCAAAAGAAAAGAAACGGCAGTGTAGCCGAAAGGATAGGCCACCCCTTGCCTCCCACTTTTGAAAGCCCAAAAGTCGGCCATTGTTCAAGTATCTTGGCTTCCACAGGGAATCAGATAGTACCCAAACAAGGAAAGAGATCTGAATACCTTGCACCAAATGGTGAAGCAATACGATACGGATAATATAACTCAGAAACAAAACTTTATATGTTTCCCGTGTAAACAGTTCTTCTTGTTCAACTGGGAAGGCATAAAGTTTCAGTTTCTCCTGTAGCAGTCCAAAACTCCAAATTCAGTTCCCACTAGTACCATTTTCTTGACTGGTACTGAACTGGTGATTAATAGCTGCAGGACCAATGTGTCCTGTAAAGTAAAGCAGTTTCAGCAACTTGCAAACAATTTGTCTATGTCAATGTCAGTCACTGCATGAAGTAGTTCGCTACTCTCTGATTGGCATGCTAAGCAAGTGTCATGGCATGTCCATACTAAAGTTTTTCAGTGTGTGTGCATGATGGCACAGAGGGAAGTAAGAATT